>CAUYRT010048171.1:0-77363 GCA_963574885.1 Lepilemur ruficaudatus
CATTTTACAGGTGAGGAAACTAAAGCACAGGGCAGTTCAGTGACTTAACCCAAAACAAACCTAGTCAAACACCAACCTTAACAACCTGGCTTTATAGAGTCCACACCATTAATCACCACGTGATTGCACCTTGACGTGTATTTACATAATAGATCTTGATGCAAATAACACAGGAGCATAGAGCAGAACAATTAATTTTATCTGAGCAAAGTTAAGGAAGGTATCAGATGTGACTCTGTATCTCGGCCACAAAAAATGAGTAGGATTTCACCCAGCAGGGATGGGAGAGAGAGAAACAGAGAGCTGAGATACCAGCGAGAGCGAACAACTGGAGTTCTGGCAGAGCCAGGGACATGGAAGAGGCCCCAGTGAAAAGAGCAAGGTTGTAGATTGAAAATGAAGAACAAGGGCACCCAAGTCTGCTCTGAATCTCCTTTTCATTCTTAAACCTGCGACATATCTAAAAACCGTACCTGCAATCCTTCATTTAAGGACATGCAATGCTTGTCTATGTGTTAGCAATCATGCTGGGGTTTAAGGAGGCACATACCTACGTCTCTATCCTACCACCTAAAACAATGTTCCCTCACCCCGTTCTTATAATGCGTTGTGTATTTCAATGTGTGCAGATTTTAAATACCTGATGTTACTGAATAGGCACGTTGAGCGTTCACTCCGTGCACAGCATCCTCTTCATTCTTTCTCACTGCACCACCTGAGTGGAGGCAGGGGCTCATGTCTCGCCTGCAGCATCTACTTTCTCCAACTCATGCCCCTCTTCTGTGTGGCATTCACCTAACCATTCTGATTTCCTAAGCCCTGCCCCACGGCCGCAGCTTCCAGCACAAAATCTGTCCTCCTTAGCGCGGTATTCACCACGTTTCTCCATCGTTTACAGTCTAACCTTCAGCTTCATCTTCCGCCACTCCTCACCCCTCCATCTTTATCTTATCTATGCCAAGCTCCAGCCCACACCAAGCCACTCCACTCCGGAGGGGACTCACCTGCCGCCTGAACTGTCAGCCTTTCTGGGAGCCCCAGCCAGCTCTTCACTCTTCCCCCCACCGCTCTCTGCTCTAGCTGTATGCTAGTGCTCGCCTTGTCATCAGCCTTGTCTAAGACACTTAGGTATGTTCCCCCAAGGTCCTCCTGGGCCTGCTTTTCTTATGGTCACTCAGCCAACAAATGCACTCACAGCTAGAGACCATATGAAAACCAGGCCTGCTAAATTATCAAATATTGACATGAGTAGGTAGTCACTACTTACAAGAAATATATGGCGGGGTTTTTTTTGGCACTTATCAATTTTTTTATTTTTTGTAGCAACAGGGTCTCACTATGGTGCCCAGTCTGGTCTTGAACTCCTGGGCTCGACCTCCCAAAGTACTGGGATTACAGGCATGAGCTACCGTGCCTGGCCCAGCATTTAGTACTTAATGTTCTTAAGATACACTTATCGATTAATTCACCAAATACATATTGAGCCTCTGTGCCTTGCATACACTAAGCACTGGTGATAGAGTAATGAGCAAGACAGTGGTGAGGAAGCCGCCAACACAGCTTAAGAGACATTCTAGATGGGGAAATAGACAAACGTGAGAAAAGACCTAAACATGACCATGGAAGGCTCCAGTAAGTTCTCATCAGCAGGAAAGGATGTCATAATCAGAAGCAGCTGCTTAGATCCAGCAGGTAAGGGCAGCCTCCCAAAGAGGTGACATTTGAGCTGACACCTGGTGGATATGCGTAAGCCATCTGTGAGAAGAGCTGGAACAGGAGTATCTAAGGCCAGGCCAAGGCTACAGCAAGTGCAAAGGCCCAGGAGTGAGAAAGAGCTCTGTGAGTATTTGGAACCAAAAGGAGCAAAGTGTGGCTGCTGTGTAGATTAGAGAGGAGAGATAGGACTGTCATAAAGATTAAACGAGAGAAAACATGTAAGTACTCAGTGGATGCTCAGTAAATCCTCTCTGCTCATCATCATCATCACATCATTATTATCATCTTATCAGTTTGAAGGGACAGGAGATAGATCATGTAGGTCACTGCAGTCCATGATAAGAAGCTTGAGTTTTAATCTGAAAACAATTGCAAATCAATTGGGCTTTTAGCCGATAAGTGATATAGCCTGATTTGTCGTTTTGAAAGATTCCCTGGCTGTTCTGGGGCGGGGGATGAAGGGGGGTACAGAGGCGGCAGATGAGTTAGGAGGCCTTTATGATAATCTTGGCAGGAACTTAAGAACATAAAATGTTTAAACACCTATCTCTGATTTTGATATTGCTACAGTTCATAAAATACGCTGTGTTTTAGAGTTTGCTACACACATTTCACAGAAGATGTTTGTATCTTCTGATGCCCATGTTTAGTCATGAATGAATTTATGTTTCTCTCTCATGAATCCCACGGGGGTGATTTCCAACACCAAGAAACAATTCTCTAATTTTCTGAGTAGCAACTGAGTGTCCCACAATTCAATTAAATCCTGACACTGCTCAGAGTTAGCGTCAGATCCCACAAGTTAGGGGCTCAGTCCCCCAATGCTGCCCCCACTTCAGACACCAGTCACAAGTCCCAGAGCACCTGTACTTCTGACTGGCTGTAACTCAGGAGTTCCCGCAACCCTCTCCTCAGGTTTGATAATTTGCTAGAATGACTCACAGAACCCAGGACGTCACCGTACTTACTATTATCAGTTTTTTTTTTTTTAATAAAGGATATGACTCAGAGACAGCCAAATGAGAGAGATGCATAGAGGCAAAAAAGAAAAAAAGAGGGTGGCATGTGACATTTGCATGCCCTCCCAGCACCTCGATATGTTCACCGACCTGGAAGCCCTCCAAAACCCGTCGTTTAGGAGTTTTTAGGGAGGTTTCACCATATAGGCATGATCAATTATTGACTCAATCTCCAGCTCCTCTCCTCTTCCCAGAGGTTAAGGATTGGGGCTGAAAGTTCCAGGCTTTTCTTCAAGGTTTGGTCTTTTCGGTGACCAGCCCCCATCCAGGAGCCCATCAAGAATTACATCATTAGAACAAGAGACGTTCCTCTCACCCCTATCACTCAAGAAATTCAAAGGGATTTAGGATCTCTGTGTCAGGAACCAGGGACAAAGACCACATATATATTTCTGAGTATGCCACACCCATGACTGGACTAATTTAAGTATTTTTTCTGAGAAGAACTCACTTGCTAATTGAATTTAGAATTAAATACATGAATAAATAAAACATGTTAATAGTCTATATAAATAACTGCTAAGATCTGTTAGAATAGCACATTTCATGCCAGATGGACGTTGTTATTTTGACTTCCCCGGGTACTACCTTCATAGGACTATTAGCTCCCAAAGAGTGGGCCCTATGATTTTTTCTTTGTATTTGGCATAATACTGGCACATAGTAAGTGCTCAATAAATGTTTCCCAAATGCTTGAATGAATACTATGGAAACACCTTAGTAAGAAATAGTCCCTTTTCTCAAAGAGCTAGGAATCCATTTGGGAAGAAAACAGAGACATGAATCCTTAAATAGTAATTCTTTTCACAATCCTCACGAGAGAGAGAAGTACCAATATGTGGTTAAAGCGCTTAGACTTTGGAGTTAGCCTGGGCTCAAGTACACTCGCTCTGTGCCCTTTGGTGAATTACTTCCACTCTCTACAAGTTTACATCCTTTTCTGCAAAGGGTGGTTGCGAGAGGTGGACAGTCCACATAACGAGCTTAGAGCAGTGCCAGGAACGAACAAAAGGCTATCCATTTGAACCCTAAGGAGGATATAGTTTTTGTCCTGAGTAATACTGGAGTCAAAGCCAAAGTGTTTTTGTTTGGGTTAATAAGAAACAAGATCAATAATGAGACGATGGAAAGCCTGTGTGATTTGGCATCCTGTGAACCTTGGAGGCTTAACCCCAACCCAGCAGAGCAGTCTCTGGTCTTCAAAAGAACAACTTGTGTTGGCAGCCCCTGCAGTGACACCGGGACCTTGGCTGAGTCCTCCTCAGGGCCCTGCTGTGGCGTGTTGGCTTGAAAATGATCCACGGGTTGTCTGTGGCTGAACCATCTCCAAGAAGCCAGTTACTCTGCTTTCAGCTGGAGGGAGGTTTTAGTGGCCACTCCTGCCAATTTCAGCTGGGCACTGGCCACATGCTGGCAGCAAAGCTCTGGGAAAATGTGACCTCTTATTTCACTATATTCTGCACAGGCTCATCTCCAGAGCTGGGTTTTGGCCTCCGCTATGGAGCTGGTGCAGAGCAATGAGGTGGTGGCTGCTTCCTGGGGCAAGCGATTCATTAGCTGGGGCTCTACCCAGGTGATTTAGTGTCAAGAAGGCTACCCCTGCCCGTGTCCTCTCACCTTGCTCTAGCCGGAATGTGGTGCCTCCCAGCACTTTCCCCTTGCTGTCTTGGCAATACCATGGATTTAAAATGCTGACAACAAGACTCAGAGCCCATCCACCATTCTTCCCCCTCAATTCCCATCCCTCTCCCTTTCCAGACTATCAAAGGCATATCACACTTCAAAAAACTGAACCAGAGAAGCCCAGCAGAAAATAATGGTGATGCGCTAAGGTGCTCAGCCCTTGACACATCAAATTTCTCAATTGCCCTCCAATGTTATCTGACACATTTCTAGAGCATGACATTTTTACATAAAACTGAATATGCTTATGGGACTGTTCATTTCTAATGTTGCCCCAAATCTGGTTCAATGACACAATCTGTTGCTTATTCCTTGATTTTCTGTTTCTTTTTCTATTTATATAATATATTCATTTAAATTAGAATTGGTTGTATATTTTATCTTTATTATAGGGAGGCAGAGTATCATGGTGATTAAAGTTCATTTGATGGAGTCTCATTGCCTGGATTGGAATCCCAGCCACGACACTTACTAGTGGGTAACCTGGAGCAAGTTATAGTACCTCTCTCTGCCTCAGTTGCCTTCTCTGTAAAAATAGGATAGATGGGGTTTTCATGAAGCACAAACGAGAGCATACATGTAAAATACTTAAAGGAGCACCTGAAACGCAGGAAGCCTTTGGTGAATGTTTGCCAGCAACAATCAAATTCCCAAAGCCTCTAACCAGTGACTCATATCATCACCTCTTTCCATTCTTTAGCTCTACTGATTACAAATATAACGGGCATTTAGTTCATTAATTTATTAAACTTTTTAAATAGAAAAGTTAAGTATTTTAATTTATGATAATTGGCCAGAGTTCTCCAGAGAAACAGAACCAATAGGATATATAGAGATACATGTAAGACGAGATTTATTGTAGGAATTGAGCATAGGATTACTGGGGCTAAGTCCCACAATCTACCAACCATAAGCTGGACAACCAGGAGAGCCAGTACTTTTATTCTGTCTGAGTCAAAAGGCTTAAGAATTGAGGGGCCGGTGGTGTAAGTTCCAGTATAAAGGCCCAAGAACCAGAGGTGCCAACGTACAGGACTGGAGAACACGGATGTCCCAGTTTAAGCAGAGAAAGCAAATGTGCCCTTCCTCTACGTTTTTTTTTTTTTCTATTCAGTCCCTCAACAGAGTAGATGGTGCCCACCTGCATTGGTGGGCTCAATCTTCTTTACTTAGTCTACTAATTCAAATGCCCTCACAGACACACCCCAAAATAATGTTTTACCAGCTATCTGGGCATCCCTTAGCCCAGTCAAGTTCATACAAAATTAACCATCACAATCATGATAAAAATAATATTAAATAGTAGAAGTTAATATTTGTTTAGTGTTTTTCATGTGCCAGGCTCTACACTCAGCCATTTATACATATTATCTCATTTTACCTTCATAATTTATGGATTCCAAAGACTGGACATAGACTAGTGCTGGTGTAGCACTAACATTTTTACCAGGCTAAAATAAGGGCATTGGAAAGGTTTTTTTTAAAAAAACATGTCCATTTAAAAGAATTTATCCTTCCCACTTTTTGGGTAAAATGCTCTTTCTTTTATGGTGATGGTAGATGATAGTTTCTTTTTTGGAACATTCTTACTTAGAAAAATAAAAGGTTGCCAACCATATATTAGTCACTAGACTTTGTTTGCTTTGGGCCCATTAAATGCAAAAGTCCAAAATCTGTTTCTCACTACAACTCTGAGGTGTAGCTGTTATTATTTCTGTTATATGGACGAGAAGCCAAGGCTCACAGAAGTTACATGACTTGCCCAGGGCCACACAGCTAGGAAAAGGGAGACCCCAGGGTCTTAGCTCTTAAGTTTTTGATAATAACATTTATTGAGTACCTATTGTATACAGGACACATATCTCGTTTCATTCCCTCAGCTGCCCAGTGAGGAGGTGTGATTCCCCATTTTACAGAATAATGGGATTTGGGAAGGTTAAGTATTTGCCAAGGGTCTACACTATGAAAACCTGAGAGCAAAATTGGAGCATTGAGCTCTCTGATTCTAACAAAAGGCACGCCTGTCACAGATAGCTAAAAACTGTGCTCTGGCCTCAAGGGGCTCACAATCTCAGCAAGGAGACACCCAAATGATTTGTCATCATGCCCCAATAAACACTATACTGAGGTGTGTCAAAGGTACTTTGAGAGCACTAAGAAGAGAGAAGATAATTCTGAAGCTTTTGCAAACATTTCTGACAACATGGTAATATCTTGCTATATCATTTTAAAAGAAACTTTGGGTTTCATATGGCTGTTTTTTACGAAGACTTGGCAGAAAAATCTTTTCCATCAATAACATATTTTTTTATATTATATAATGCTCTGATTAGTTCACTTGGTGAGGATTTTCTGCAATCTTGTAGGCTAACACATTTTATTTTCAAAGTCAAAAAAGATTTTTAATAACAACAAAATAACTCCTTGCAGCTTCTATTGTATCCTAAAGCGACAAAACATTTCTCCCTGTGTCTTTCATTGTGCCAGTTTGGGACTTTGACAAAACACTAAAAATATCTTGATTTAGCTTGATTTTTCAGCTGATCCCACCTTGCTCTGTATTCAGATTTTTATCTAGTAGTACATAAATAAGGAAATAGGAAATACAAATGCAATAGTAAATGCAATCTACACCAGAGCAAAAAAAGAGAAGAAGAATAAAAGAAAAAAGGCTGCATTTAATCCCCCAAAGAGGTAAACAGGTGAACAGGTAGCAGGTGAAATGTCTTCAGGCCAAATTCTTCCCCTCCAAAGTGCACTGTGCAGGCTGAGTCAAACGCGCTGAACACAGGGAACTCTCACTGACGTCAGTGCACATTTGAAGCATAGGCTATTAAAGCTGCAGCCAGGCAGGCAGTCCTTGCAGCAAAATTGTGCCCTTGGACTTTGCCTGTGAGGGTTAATGTATCACCGTGTTTTCAAAAGTGTGGCCAGCCAGCTGGCTTTCAACTTAGGGTATTGGGAATTGCCAAGTCCTAACCTATGGGGAGAGATATGTTTCCCAGCCTAACAGGGCACGTGCCTCTGCAATTTACAGTGTCCTTGAATCTTGTTCATTCAAAGTAAATGATTCTTGGACCCAAGACTTAGAGCCTAGGCTTCCATCGTCCTACAGATCAATTTTTTTCTTAATCCATTTCCTAGGCGTCTGTTCACTCTTTTAAAAATATTTATTGAGGACTTGCTGTGAGAGAGGTCCAGACACATGGAAAAGCAACCCCAGACATACATGGTCCAAGCTGGCATAAAACTCAGAGTCGAGCCGAGAGTCAGACGTTAATCAATCAAATCAATGACACTAGTGAATGTGTGATACAGAATAAGGATAAATAAACTCAGGAGGGAAATAAGGTATTTTAAGAGTGAATAATAAAGGAACCTGACCTGGACTGAGGACTCAGGAGTGAAGAGATGGAGGAAGAGATTTCCAGGCACAGGCTGGGCTTCAGGAGGGACTGAGAGAGGGCAGTGTGGTTGGGAGCAGAGGTGGCATAGCGAGGGGTGCTGAGAGCCAGGCAGGGCCACAGGAGGCAGGGCCTTGAAGGGCTAGGTAAGGATTTGATCCTTGTCCTGAGAAAGATAGGAGTCTTTTGGGGATCCTAAGCAGGGGATGATGTGATCAGATATGTCTTTTGGAAAGATGGCCAAACAGCAGTGTAGAGAATGGAAGGGGTGGAGGAGGCTGTCAGATAAAATGTAGGAAGACCGACTAGAAGACTATTGCGACTGACTATGCCAAATGCTGGTGAGGAGGTGGAGCAACAGAAACTCTCATCCGTTGCCAGTGGGAATGCAAAATAGTACAGCCACTTTGGAAGATAGTTTGGCATTTCCTTATAAAACTCAACACATTATTACCGCATGGTCCCACAATTGTGCTCCTTGGTACCTAACCAAAGGAGTTGATTACATATATCTACACAAAAACCAACCCACAGATATTTTTAGCAGACGTATTCACAATGGTCAACATTTGGAAGTAATCAAGATGTCCTTCAGTAGGTGGATGGATAAACTTGTCATATACCCAGACAATGGAATATTATTCAGTGCTAAAAAGAAATGAGCTATCAAGCCATGAAAAGACATGGAGGAATCTTAAATGCACATTACTAAGCCAAAGAAGCCAATCTGGAAAGGCTACATACTGGATGACTCTAACTGTATGGCATTCTAAAAAAGGCAAAACGGTGGAGACAGAAAAAGATCAGTGTTTGCCAAGGATTAGGGTAAGGGGGAATGGATGAATAGTCAGAACATGAAAGATTTTTAGGACAGTGAAAATACCCACTATGACACTACAATGGTGGATATAGTCCAAACTGTAGAATGTACAATACCCTGGGTGAATCCTAATATCGATGTGGACTTTGGGTGATTATGATGAGTCAACTGTAGGTTCATCACTTGTAACAAAGGTAGCATCAGGGAGATGTTGATGGTGGGGCAGGATGCACATGTGTGGGGCTGAGGGTATATGGGAAATCTCTGTACCTCCTCTTGACTTTGCTGTGAACCTAAAACAGTTCTAAGATAATTAAGTCTTTAAAAATAATACCTTGAAAAAAAAAAAAGGAAGAAGACTATTGTGATTGTGGTGGTCCAGCCAAGACCTGACAATATCCTGGCCTGGGGATGGTGACAATGAAGTTGGTGAGAAGAGATATTTAAGGAAAATGTGACGGGGCTGAAGATGGATTGGATACAAGCATGAAGGAGAAGGTGTTAAGGATGGTGCCTTGGTGTCTAGCTTTTCGAACCGGGCAGATGCTGGTGCCGATTACTGTGATGGGAGACCTACAAGAGGACCAGACAGTGAGGGGAAAGGTCATGATTCAGCCTCAGCCACAGGAAGTTTGCAGGTACCCAAGTGGAGATGACCCTCTGAGCATGAGACTCACAGAGGCCAGAGGCGGAAACACAAGCTCGGGAGTCATCAGTTAGTCGTAGCCATTTGAGATTGGAATGAAATCCTCAAAACCAGGGAAGTACATAGCACTAAAAGAGAAAGTGTCCTTGAAAGTGTCTTTGATGTGTCTTTAGGAATTGCACCATATGGCTTGGTAGAAGATGATGAGCATCATAAAAAGCCTGAGTGTTTGGGTACACTAAAAGCCCAGACTTCATCACTATACAATATATACATGTAATGGAATTCAATTTGTACCCCCTAAATCTATTACAATTATTTTTAAAAGGAAAAAAAAAAGCCTGAGGTAGCTTTGCCACAGAATAATTCTCTACCTTGTATGGGCCCCATCCAAGGCCTTGTATTCACAATGTTATACTCCTGTGAAGACAGCCCTCAAAATTGAAAACACTTCAATCAGGCTCCACAAAATCCGGTTGTGCCCTGGCATTCTTAGAGGTAGGAAGAAATTTAGGGAAACACGCAACACACGAAACCAACGGAAGAGAATTTTCATGTAGGAGGGATTGTTCCAAAATGTTAAAGGCTGCTGAGTGTAAAGTAGGAAAATGTCTAGAATGTAGATCTGACAGGACTTAAAAGCCATCAGGTAGGTAGGAGGGAAGGATGTGAGGGAGAGTTGAGGATCCCTCCCAGGTTTCCAGCTTGTAGGACAGGGTCAGTGGTGGTGCCGAGGTGGGAATTCAGGAAGAGGAGCAGGATTGGTCCAGCCCTCTCTCAGGGCCACACAGCGAAATCCACCATCATGATCCCTCCAGGCCTCAACCTCCTTTCTGGAAGTGAACCATCACCTTTTCCTTCAACTGTTCTCATTACTTTTCTCTGAATAAGCTCCACATTCAGAAACCGAAGGCTCTCTTCCAGGTGTAGTCAAGCAGTCCAGAGGGGCTCATTCTGCTGCCCAGTATCTTCATTCTAGGAGATGCCATCTTGGTGGTTCTCCATGGGCACTTCCTTTCACAGTCTTGCTAACTTGTCAACTAACCCACCCACTTTCTGTTCATATTCTGCTCCTAAGCCACATCTCCCCCAACCTATATTTGTGCCATTGGATTTTTTTTTAGCCCAAATGCCATGCTTTAGCTTTGTCTACGTAAAATTTCAAATTTGTAGATTTAGTCCATCTCTATAGTTTATTAAAGATGCTTCCCAGCTCTGATTCTTAGTGTATTATCTCTTCAGAGATATCTATACCATATTGTGGCATAGTCTCCTGTACAGTAGCCCAAAGAAGGCATGTCATGTATGGAGACAGGCAGATAATAAGAATCATCACTGCATTATATAACATGTTCTCTGCTTACAGAGTTAGGCTACATTTAATTGAACATTCATGCATGCATACATGCTTTAGCTTACTCATTAAATTAGAGTTACAAGTATTGACACAGATAAATCTAAAAATAGAACATTAAGCCAAAACAAAAACCAAACTGCAGAATATCTGCAGCACTGTATTATTTGTATAAGGTTTTGAAATATGTAAAACAATACTATTAATTGTTTATGAATTCATACATACATAGTATAAAATACACAAATAAGTGATAAACACCAAATTTAGGGGAGTGATTGCCTTTAAAAGGGAAGAATGGGAATGGCATTGGGAAGGGGTCCCAGGAGGCTTCAACTGTATGTACGTACAAGTGTTAGATTTACTTTTAAAAAACATCTGAAGCAAATAAGGCAAAAATGCTAAAATTTGACAAGAATGAGTATGTGGGAGTTTATTTTATTATTCCCTATGGAGTACTTTTCTAGGTGCTTAAAATATTTCAAAAAAAACTTTTAATTTCACAATCTAGTGGGAGAATAATAAGTGATACAAGAGAGGCATTGATGAAGATTTTGGAAGTACAAGAGAGAAAAAAATTAGTTCCAACAGAATTTATGTTGTAAATCTCATCATCAATAGAAATATGGCCAATGTATGTTTGATTGTTTTGATTCAATAAATAACTGTTGAGCCCCAGCATGTTAGTTGTTAGAGGCACAGGTGTGACTATGACAGAGTCTATAACATCAAATCATACACAGTCTAGAAAGGGAAACAGGCTTTGCAGACACCGTGAAGTAATAACCAACCAATGTTATGTGAGGGCTAAGTAAAAGGTTCTGAGGCCCTTATGTCTGCCTGGGTAATTGGTAAAACCTTCACAGAGGAAGAAATATCTAAGCTAGACTGTAAAAAGTAAATGGGAAGAAAGAGAGAGAAAGGCAAAACAGGTGGCAGGGACAGCATACAAAAGGCATGGAGTTGTGAAAGATCAAAGTGACTAAAGGTGAGCTCTGAGACGGAACAATGTATGAAATGGCTCTGCATGGCACCTTGAATGCCTGCCTCTTCCCAGTAAGTATTTGTTGAGGAAAGGAAGGAATCTGTATCTCAACCTATGGACAAAAGGCAGCCGATGGAAGTATTTCATCAAGAGAGTGACAGGATGTGATTAATTAAGAGGGTTGAGAAGGAAGATGTTGGCTGGAGTTGTGTGGGGGAGGGAAGCAAGGCAGGAGGCTTTGCCACTGGTGCAGTGGAGAGATCTGGCAACCTGAACTAAGACTGCGTAGTAGAGAGCATGACAGCAGAGACTCATTGGAGAGAAATGTTTGAAGTCAAATCAGGAGAACTTAATAATTGATTCGTTTTAGGGGGTGACAGAAAGGAGGAAGTTGAACACAGTTTCAAATCCCAGTGGCCAGCTAAATCAACTTTATAAAAATATAATTTACATAAAATGAAAATGCATCTATTTAAAGTATATACAGTTTGATAAGTTTGGGCAAATATATATATACCCAAGTAAACACAACCAAGACATAGAATATTTCCATCATCCAAAAAATTCTCTTATGACCTCTACAGTCAGTAAACAACCCCCCTACCCCACCAACCCAGATAACCACTTATATGCTATCACTATAAATTAGTTTTTTGTTTTGTAGAATTTCATATAAATAAAAGTATACAGTGTGAACTCTTTTTTGTCTGCATGCTTTCACTCAGCATAATATTTTTGAAATTCATCTATTTTTGTTGTCTATATCAGTAGTTTATGCCTTTAAATTGCTGAGTCGTGTTCCATTGTGTGGATATACCATGTTTTATTTATTCACTCACCTGTTGATGGATGTTTGAGTTGGTTTCAACTTTGTGCTATTATGAATAAAGCTGTTATGAACATTTATTTACAAGTCTTTATGGACATATGCTTTTAGGGAGAAAAGTAGCTAGGAGTGAAATTGCTAGAGCACATGGTAAGTGTGGGCTTAACCATACAAGAAACTGTCAATCATTTCTCCAAAATGGTGATACCATTTCATATTCCCATGAGCAATAGATACAAATTCCAGCTGCTCCATATCCTTGCCAACACGAGCATTGTCAGTCTTTTTAATTTTAGATGTTCTTGTGGGTATATATATATAATGGTGTCTCATTGTAGATTTAATTCTTATTTATATGATGACTAATGATATTGAACATCTATTCATGTGCTTGTCTACCTTTTACATATTCTTTTTAAAAATGTCTATTCAATCTTTTGGTTGCAAGAGTTCTTTATATATCTTGGAAGACTGGGAGAGTAGAGAAGGCATTAACTGAGAAAGGGAACAGTGGAGAAAGAGCAGTTTTCAAAGATGGAATAGTAAGTTCACCATTGAACCCCTCATGTTTGAAGCACATACAAAACATTTTGGTTGAGATGCAGGAAGAAAGCTGGAAATGTGTTGCAGAGCCCACAAGAGAGTGATCCACAAATAGGTTGAGTTTCAAGATACAGAGGATTGCCTAACGGTGTCAAATGTCACAAAAAAGATCAAGCAAAACGAAGACTGAAAAAAATGGGCCTCTATAGAGGTTTTTAAACGGCGGGCAACAACCTTTTAAGAAATCAATTTAGTGGAGCTTGACCAGTATTTTTTTAAAAATGAAAAAGAATGGAAAAATGTGTTGCAGCTACTAAGGTTAAGTACAGTTTTGTGAAACTTTTTCTCCGTTATATATGTGCAATCATGTACTGGGTCACAGTGTAAAATATATCTTTTACTTTGGATTATGGTAAAAGAAAATCTTTGAAGAAGAGAGGAGGCCACAGACGTCCTCCCCGGTGTTATTCTAGAATAGGGAAGTAGCAGCTAAGAATGTGGGTTCAGATGTGCCTTCAAGCTCCAGCTTCCTTGTCTTTGTTAGACATATGATCCTGAATAAGTTACAGAAACTCTGCAATTCTCACTCTCATTTTCCTTAAATAGAAATCAGGAATAATGATAATATTTACCTCAAAGGGCTATTGACAAAGCCGCTTTTGTGCACACTGTGCCCAGGGCCTCTCTCAGGACAGACTCAACCTGAGCGACGGGCTCCTCTGAGCCAACTGAGTCTGAGCTGGAGTTCGGCCCTGCGCCCTCTGCTGGGTTGCCTGGGGTAAGACCAAACTGCACAGGCTTCCGCGCTGTGCGGATTACATCGGACCAGGCTCACAAAGCGCTCTGCACGATGCCTGGAATAGAGTGAGCTCCCCATAACCGTTGGCTATCGTCTTTGCTGACTGTTACTCTTCTTAAGGAAGAAATTAGATCCCAATAGATTAAGGAAACAGAGAGGATGCATAGGTGCTACCCTTAAAATAACCCAAATATGGTGGAAACAACCCAAATGTCCCTTAACTGGTAAATAAAATGTGCTATATCCATATAATGGAATGTTATTCAGTCATAAAAAGAATGAAGAACTGACAGCGTGCTACAAACAGGATGAACCTCTCTAAATGAAAGAAGCTAGTCACAAAGGTCACATACGGAATGTAAAATATTCAGAATAGGCAAATCCATAGGGACAACAAGCAGACTAGTGACCGCTAGGGGCTGGGAGAGGGAGGAGAGCGGGACATGACTGCTTCATGGGCATGGCTTTCCTCTTGGGTTGATGGAAATGTTCTGGAACAAGATTGTGGGGATGGGTGTACAACATTGTGAATGTAATAAATGCCACACTAAATTGTACAGCTTGAAAACGTTTAAATGGTAAATTTTGTGTATATTTTATCACAATTTTTTAAAAGCCCTCGTCAGTTTAAGAATGCTTCGCCACAGCCCTTTCACCATCTTCCCAAGCTGCCTCAAAAAAAAACAGAAAGAAAGAGAAAAAGAAAGAAAGAAAGAAAGAAAGAAAGAAAGAAAGAAAGAAAGAAAGAAAGAAAGAAAGAAAGAAAGAAAGAAAGAAAAAGAAAGATTGCTTGGGAGCACATTGAGAAAGATCAGCTCAAAACTGTGGTGGCACTGAGGGAAGGTTTTCCTGAGAACGGACAGAGCTGAACACCTTTGGAGGAGCAAGGGAGCCAGAGAATGGAAAGTGACTGAGGAAGAGGGGAACCATGTCTCGTTTGTGGAAAACTTCTGCCAGCCTCCCTGCCAGCACTCACTTCTGTACAGCTCTGAGGGCTTCTTAAGGACCTGTGTTACTTGCTGGAACGTTCTCAGGGCCAACCCACGACAATCTCTGTGTGAGAAGGGTCCTGAAGGAGCGGAGTGGGCACAGGTGTATCCCTCCTGCCCTCGTTAGAAGCAGAATATATATTGTTGCTGTTCCTAGGGAGAGAGGAATAATTGGACAGATAATTAATAATAATAACCCCTCATGACTGCCTCTCTGGCAGGTGCTTAGCTATAGCCCCAGGAGCTTAGTGGCTAAATAATTCTTTATTATAAACTGATTTCTCAGTGAATGGTATTATTGCTATTAACAATTAGAGTCAATTTACTATTGCATACATTATTGAGTGGAGCAACAATGTGTATAATCTGGAGCACAAAGATGATTTTTAAAATGCTTTGCATTGTGTTACAGGTGTACGACTCCCCTTAAATATATTTACTGTCTTGATTATGTCTGACTTAGGATAATTTGAAAGTCACTTTGCATTCCCAGAGGTGGCCATGCAAGCATCTTTCTCCTGGCTCCTTTCCTCCCTCAAACGTGCTTAACTCTCCCCATTCTAATAAATTTTGGCCTTAGACTAAAACCAGTTTTTTAAAATTCTATAAATAACATCATTGAAAGCGGGATATATTAAAATGATCATGACAGTAATTAATGAGTCTCAGTCTAATCTGCTTTAAAACATTTTGGCAATATTTACTAGTTGATAATATTTAAATCTCCTTGTTAGTTATTCATCTAATAAATTTTTAGGGCCATGTAGCAGGTGCAGATACAGAAATAAATATGATATGATCATTGCTCTCAAGAAACCACCAATATAGTAGAGGAAACTGACATAGAAACAAACATTTGCTCTCAAATTTAATAAATATAAGGAAAAAGCAATCAACTCAGCCTTGGATCAAGGCCTTCAATGAAAATATACAGGAGAGCTATCTAAAAATATTGCCTTCTGTAGCTTTAAGATATTTTATTCACACATGTAGTTCCAACCCAATCAGACATCATAATTTATCTGTCTTCAGTGTACTTCAGACTATTTAAACAATTATTGATATTTTTATTTTTTCATTTATTATTACTCTTATTGCATCATGATTTTTGCATTTATTGACACTTGCCAGCATCTTTCCATCAACCTAAAGGAATGATATAAATTGAAAAGTTTAACTGCTTATGCTGTACTAGCAAATGTCTCAGCCCAAAGTTCAAAAGTGGGAGTTTTTGACCATCTGCAAGAGGACTGATGATCACAACCAAACTTTAGCTGTGGGCTAAGACAGATCATCTGCAGGACTTTAGAAACCGTGGTGTATAACGTTTGTTCTTTTCTCTCTCTGCCCTCAGCCTATCTTTGTGCAATATAGTCAAGACACTCTAGGTCCAGGACACTGTTAAGGCGTTGGTGATTAAGACACTGGTAGGATGGTAAGTGAGCACAGTTTTCATCTCCTCCAGGCCTCTAGGTAGATACCAGTGCATCTCAATGTTCAGCGTATCTTATTGCCTTTGGCTGGAAAGAAGTCTCTTAAATACCGTCCCAGGGGAAGAGTAAAGAAGGAGAAGGTAATTGAATTCTAGGGTTGGAATGGACCTTGAAGGTCATCTCAGTTCATATCCCTTGTTCATTCATTTACTCATGTATCAATATTTAATGAGTGCCTACTGTATACCACGCACTGTTCGTGGTGCTAGAAACAAAATATACTGTATAGATTGGCTAATCTATGGAATTTATAGTCTAATAGGGGAGAAAGACAGGTAACAAGTCAACAGATAAGGCAATAACATCTGAAATTAATGTGGGAATGGGTGGGTTGTGGGGGGGTAGTGGGGTTGAGGGTGAGCGAGAGGTGGTAAGCACTTTAGATAGGGTGGTAAGACCAAGTAGGGCCAGAAGATTAAGGCCAGATGTCACCAGATTAGGGTTAGGAAATTTGGCTGGATGAGTGGGAAGACTATAAAAATATCCCACAAGAGTTCTATAAGGAGAATCTAAAAGAAGCCTGAATTTGCAGAGAAGTTTGAGCTAGCTTTCACTGGGCATAGAATTTTAGAGATTAGCTGTTAGGGGCTGAATTGTGTCTCCCAAAATTCATATGCTGAAGCCCTAACTCCCAGTATGTCAGAATTTGGAGATAGGGCCTTTAAAGAAGTAGTTAAGTTAAAATGAGGCCATGAAGGTGGGCCTTAATCCAATCTGATTGGTGTCCATATAAGAAGAGGAGATTCGGACACACAAAAAGACACCAGAAGTAGCTGTGCATAGAGACTTGACCATGTGAGGACACAGCGAGGGGATGGCCATCTGCAAACCAAGGAGAGAGGCCTCAGAAGAAGCTAAACCTGCTGACACCTTGATCTTGGACTTCCAGCTTCCAGACCTGTAAGAAAATAAATTTCTGTTGTCTAAGCCACTCAGCCTATTATATTATAGTATTGTGTTATGGCAGCCTTAGCAAACTAATATACTAGCCCGTGATCACTCATATCAGATACTTATTAATTTACAGAAACTTGTGTCTGTGTCCTGTGCTCCATCCAGACTAACTAAAGCAAAATTAATGTGGGGAAAGGGGTAGAAATCTGAATTTTATATAAGCACCCCCTCCAAAGAAAAATATAGATTATCAACTACATTGACGCTTGAGAACTACTAGCAGTAAGACCAACTTGCTCATTTTGGAGATGAGAAAACTGGGGTCCAAAGAAGGAAAACAATATGTGGAGCAGGGGCTGCAAGCCAGTCTCTTAACACAGAGCGTGCTGCTCTTTCCTCTGCCTCAGCAGGGGACTGGACGTGTGCTTCTGAGCAGCAGATCTAGGATCAGAGCAGAGGCAGCCCAGCAGTGCTGACTAGGCATCTGGCAGTTGTAGCTCTAGTAATCTGTCTCGCTGGAACTCAGGTTGGGGGTGTGTGGGCGTGGTAGGTAATCAAAAGTAGGGCAAGGAGCTCCTGATCTCTTACCCATGCGAGGCCCTGCCCTTTGCTAATACAGCTCAGTCACATGGGCTCAATAATTTTATAATGAGATTGCATTATAGCCTCTAAACTCTTCTTGCTTTAGTGGAAGCCTATTTCTTCTTCTTTTCTCTGCCTGGCAAAGAAAAATAATTGACCACTATTTTTTATAATAACCTTTTATATAATTAAAGGTATTGACTGATAAAAATTCAATTTTTTTCCTTGAGCAAACAACCACTTTCTTTAGCCTTTTAGCAAAGCCCATTTCTTGATGCTTTTATCAATTTGATTGTTTTTCTAGTTTTCCAAATGCTTTCCACACTATGGGACCCCAAACTAGCCACAGTAAAAATTTAATAAATGATTTTTAAATAATTACATGAATAAATGAAAGAATGGTTCTCCTTCTGTTCCTTCCTTCCCTCTAGGCTATGAGTTTCTGTTGTAAAAAAAAAAAATCTATAAGGATGAAAGAATTCATGCATTTACTCAAAGAAAATTAGTCATGCAAAATGTTAGCTTATGAGAGATGCAGATACATTGTGTTGTCTTAACATAATTACCAGCTTATGCTGACCTGGTCTTTCATAAGCTTATCTGGTTCTTTAGATATTGTGTTCATTTTCGATCGTCTGATCTTTTACCTCTGTCTTGTTTTTATCACCTTTTATTATAAAGCAATTTTTTCTTTTAAATAATGAGACGTTGTTATGAAAAACCTCAGTTCTGCTATTTACTTAGCTGTATCAGGGGCTCACAGATAGAAAGTAAGGGATCTTTGGGGACATGAATAGATCTTAGACACATTAAAGTAGCTATGTAAATAAACAAGGGTCTCAGTGAGATCAGGCTGGACTTACATTTAATAACTTACCAACACATAACTGGATCCTGTTACTCTCCTGTTCAAATATGTGTGCATGTGTGCATATATGTGTATATGCTTTGCATGGATCTTGGCATAGACAAGTATTAAATACATGGTAGTAATTAATTATGAGGCAGAGGGGAAGAAGAGACAATTTTCTAGGCAGCCAGAGCATGCTTTCAGGGATAATGAAAGAATTTGTTAATGGACATGTCTGTAAGGGGGAAAATGCTTAATTAGGGGGCATTTTCGTGGGCCCTGAGCTATATAGGACTTGAGGGGTGCATCTATCTAAATGCCTGGCCCTTCAGAGCAGGACAGTTGGTAGCTAATATAGCCCAACAATCCATCGGGTCTCAGTCCCATCCAGCTGCCTGGCTGAGTCTCTTATTGGTATTGCCAGTCACAGGATCCTGGTCCAAGAATCTCAGAGTTGGAAGGGGCTCTAGAAACCACTGCAACCAATATTCCACCCAGACACAATAACAGTACCACCTCATGAGACTGTCTTGAGAATTAAATGGATTAATATTTGCCATGCGTTTGGAACAGTGTCTGACACACAATAAGGCCTTTGTGAGTGTCAGTTAAACACCCTTCGTTGAGTGCCAACCAGTCAAGAAGCTGGACAGACGTCATATCTTTGACCCTCTCACCCGGCCTTACTCCATTGCACACAGGAGCAAGCTCAGCAAGCTTAAGTGACTGGTCCAATGCACAGCGTTTGTAAGTGGTGTCGCTGGGATTCAAACTCAGTTTGACCTCAGGCCCACATTCCTCTTACTGTTAACTTTGTCGTTCCACTGCCCTTGACAAGAAGTTCTCCCTGGGCTTGAACAGTTTCACAGACGGAGAATGCATCCTTCCGAGAGTAGCCCACGCTACATACAAAAACAAGCACAACTGTTTTCAAAAAAGAAAAAAGAAAGCCCTCTTCATATGGAGCTGGAATTCGCCTGCAGTGATTTCTTCTCCTTGGCCTACACAGAGTAAGTTTCTTGCTCTTCCACTCCACAGGCCTAAACAATACTTGAGAACAGCTAACACGAGAGATAACAAACCTGGAGCCCGGAAATCACTGATCAAACCGGTTTTCTGTGTGCAGGTGACTAATCTGCAGGTTGGGTCAAAACTGGAAGAGAAAGCTCTGACTGCCAGGCCACTGTGCACTTTAGCTTTTGCTGTCTAGATGCTCAGGGACAATTCTGCAGATGGGTAGACCTGTCAGTGGGGACTGGCCATTGCTGCTGTGATGCAGTGGAGTGGGGGATGGCGGGGGAATCCCTGAGAAGATGGTTCCTGCCAGCTTTCATTTTGCCAGAGCCAGGAGCTATAATGACAGTAAGCCCTCAGGCTGCACCAAGGGACTGCCGGTGCTGTGATGCTGATGTCCAGTGGGGGTCAACAGAGAGAACTGCTGGCTGTGAGGGAGGCAGCAGCCAGGAAGCAAGCGTTAGCCAACACTCAAAGACAAGACAGAGAACGCACCTGTGCAGCTGCCAATAAGATAGTGATTACAAACCCCCGAGCTCCGGAGGCTCCGGAGACTGACAGATTGAATCCCACACTCAGCTCTGGCATGCAAATAACCATGTGACCTTGGGCAAGTTACTTACTGTCTCTATCTCCCCTCCCCCCACCTTTTCTTCCTCTATAAAAGGAAGAAAATTACCATTATACTGATAATATAGTACCTATGCTATAGAGCTGTTTTTAATGATTTACCAAAATGAACATGTATCAGGTATTTAGAAAAGTGCTTGGCATTCCAGAAGTGTTCAATAAATAATAGTTGTTATTGTTTGAAAGTTACGCATATATACAATCTTCACAGAAACATTTGAAGCAGATGTTACTAACCCCATTTTATACCTGAAGAAACTGAGGTTTAGAACAGTAACTAACTTGCCCAAGGTCACCAAGTTATAGACGGAGGAGTGAAGATTCAATGTCTCCGAGGTCCTCTTTTCACCCACCCCAGTAGCCAACAAGAAAGCTCACAGCCCTGGGGAATCAGCCCCAGCAAGTCTGGGGGCCTGGTCTGGAGAAGACAGGGATGTCTTCCCCTGTCCAGGGATGAGCAGGAGAGACAGCATGACACTGGCATGGAGCCAGGGTGTTCAATGAGTAGAAGTTGAGAAAAACATGATTAAAAGAGGAAGGCATCAAGTTCACTGACCTGGTTGAAACTATCACAAAAGGGGTACGTGCAGAGTATGCTACGCAGACGACCAGTAACTTATTCCAGGAAGAAAGCCTTCCACAGCTTCCATCTTCCTAACTCCTTCATCCAGGCGGAGAAGTGGTCCGCATCGATTCAGTCTCCACCCTCAGAATACCCCCCCACCCCCACCTGCTGTGCCTGCTGTCCAAGAGATCTTTATAAAGAGCCTTTTATTCTGCAATCTGAGAAACTTTTAAAGCACATCTGCTTAAAAAGCAGAAGTCCTGGGGAAAGCAGCAAATTGACTTTAGGACTATATACTTTTAGACTATAAGTGTATCTGCCTTGGTTATTGGTAAGACACCAGCCTCTAGCCTTGCATGTAAAAGAGTATGTGTTGGCCGGGCGCAGTGACTCACACCTGTAATCCCAGCACTCTGGGAGGCCGAGGAGGGTGGATAGCTCAAGGTCAGGAGTTCGAAACCAGCCTGAGCAAGAGCGAGACCCCATCTCTACTAAAACTAGAAAGAAATTAATTGGCCAACTAAGATGTATATAGGAAAAATGAGCTGGGCATGGTGGCACATGCCTGTAGTCCCAGCTACTCAGGAGGCTGAGGCAGAAGGATCGGATCACTTGAGCCTAGGAGTTTGAGGTTGCTGTGAGCTAGGCTGACACCAAGGCACTCTAGCCCGGGCAACAGAGTAAGACTCTGTCTAAAAAAAAAAAAAAAAAAAAAGTATGTGTGTATGTACGTGTATATATATATATATGATAAATAGAGAAAGAAAGAAATGATAACAAAATGTTGTCTGAGAACAGATTTTCTAGTGTTATTTATTGAGACAGACAGTGCTCAATAAATGTGAAAACTAAATGATGTTGTTACAAGAAGAGCACCTTGTGAAAGGAGAGAAGATCAAATTAGCCAATTTTATAATTTGTGAACTGGTTTTGTTGTAATCACTCTTTGCTGTTTGTATAACACTTTGTATCTCTGGTTTGCAATTATGTAGGAAGAGAAAAGAGTGATCAGAAGGAAATAGTACACTTGATTAATGTTATTTAAAAGTAATGAAAATGTGTGTGCATGAGTGTATCTTTAAAGATTTTTGGAACTAATTAGTGAGGGACAGTTTTAAAAGATTGCACGGATCAAATAGGCCTGGCATATTGCAAAGCTCGATACATGTCTGATAAATTAGCTGAACAGTACTGAATATATGTGTATATATGGAATTGAACTTTAAAGGAGAGTTTCAAGCAAAGGTGCTTGAAAGTTTACCTTCGCTTGAAAGTAGAGACCAGCAGCTGAGGCTGGTCTCTCTACACCATTGTATAAGTGCATTGTTTTGGCGCAGTTGAAGAATTTACTTCAGCCAGAGCTGAGAAGTAGATTGGTAGATACTGCTTAGTTACTCTGTTTGGGGGCCTCATCCATTGTTTTAATCTGTTTTCTTCCTTTTCTTTCTTGTTTCCCTCTGTTCCCATTTCCTTTTATTTTCCGGAATCTATAACATTGCCTCAATGATTTTTCTTTGCTTATATGCACAAGCCGTGTATTAATGACAAGGAGCATTTATTCACTCACAATTAAACTTTTCTCAAGGGAAACGCCTTGGGTTATGGTTCATTTCTCACGGACACTCCAAAGTTCTTCATTTCGCTTTCAGCAGAGAAGCATTTCCCCAGGTTGCTTTCTGATCCTGAGAATTGCTAGACTTGCGTAAGTGATTTAAGATCAACTTGGAAATCAGGCATCTGAAAAGACAGTGTTTCCTTAATGTCTTAATATAGTAACACCTCAGCTACATCAAGTGTTGTAGGATGGGGAACAATAATAAGCAAGTAAATGATTAATGAATGAAATTTTAAAAAAAGAAAAATGCCCACAAATGAAACAGTCCTTATCAATACAATTTAAATATAGTGGAAACTCTATCCCAAAACATTTTAAGATTTTAAATATTTTCCCACCTTAACATAAGTCCATTGAACATACCTTAATACTTGCTTGATTGTTCAGAGTCATATTTTTATGTTATAATATATGCTTGGGGATTATTGAGGCACTTTATTCCCTACATCAAAGGCTCTGGATTGGTAGGCATTGAGTTTGGATGTCTGCTAGACCTAGTAGATTATATCTCCTCTTTCAGTATTGCATTATTAGCAATTACAGCTGCCACTACCAGCCCAGGTTGTTTCTAATCACCAGCTGGCTAAGAAACCAGACATTCAGGTCAGTTAGAATTACATCCAATATAGAAGTAAATCCATTCTGAGTGAAGAGTCAGAAGTTCTATTAGAAGAAAAGTATACAAGTTTAAGTTTGCTGACTTGAGGCCATCTGTTTTACTTGCTCAGTATTTGATTTTGCTTCAGAGGTATTGTTGTTGTTGTTTTTGTTTTGGGGAGTGAGGCAGATTATATTTTATTTTTTGGCTTTATTCTAGGTCATCTACTTGGTTTCAGCTAGTTGAGGCTGCTACCTAAGTCACCCCTGATTAGTCTTTGATCCCAAGGATCAAAGGCCAGGCTAGTCCCAACATTGTGTCTTTCAAGGGAGAATATTTTGGCATTTCAAGAATTAGTTGAATAGAAGATTAGATTAGAAGAATCTCTGGACTGGGATTCAGAATTCCTGGATTCTAATACAAAAATCCCCTAATTCACTGTATGGAATATGGCATATACTCAAAAAATATCAATTCATGTCCCCTAAAGCCATGCTCTTATCTCCATCCTCAGAATTCATATGACATTTGGGTCCTGTAACTTGTGTTTTATTTTTCTCCTTCCTTGGTTAAAAATAAAATGGCTTAAAACACACATAAATTCTCCTTAATTGAGGTCCCACTAAATTTGAACTCATGAAACAGGAATGTGAAGTTTATTTCTGAAAGGTTACTAAGGTCAACAAAGTTGCAAGAATAATACCGAAGGCTGAAAACTTTAAAATGTGCTAAAGGACAGCACTTTACAAGTATCAGTTTAATAGCATACATCGTCACTATGCTAATTACAAGTACTTGTCAGCTCTAGTCACAAAACTGGCCCTCCTGGAACACCCGCCTGGCTAAGTGAGTACCTGGTTGGAGTTACTATTTGTGTTTAGACATATTAAAATTGCATTTCTTTGAAAACATTTCGTAATTCAGACATTTCTTCTCCCCGGTTAGTCTCAGTAAGCAAGGTTTGGCAGAGCAGCCTAGAGAAAGGAATTGAACCAAAGCAATACTGCCTGTGCACTTGATTCATTTTTCCCTTTCATCTTACAAAAGGAGAGGGATTCTAATCTTTTGATTTGCCTAATGTATTTTGACAGCATGTACCCCCAGCCACTCTTACAAAGACGCTGAGTCCCAGGACGATCCTCCACTGGAGACATTATTCCTTCCCCCCTGTGCCTTTTAAGCATGACATCCTCCACAGATAATTATTCTTATATAGATGCGGCAGGCTGTATTTTAAGAATTTCTTAGTTCAATCAGCATAATGGGTATACTGCAGGGGAGAGGCATTTTAAAGTGTTATTACCAGGTGAGTATTTCCCAAATCCCTAAGTCATAAGGATAGAGACAGCAATTTAGAAAGAGTATAGCAAAAAAGTGCATTTCATAAAATGGATTGTGCCTCATGAATTTCAATGTGGCAGGATATTCACTCTGCTGTCCTGCCGTTACCAAACAAGATGCTTGTTATAAAAAAGAAATATGCATGACTGTTGAAGATGTTGCCTTATTAACGACTGTGTTCTGCGCTCTGTAAAATACTTCGCTGGAATGTTGTCACCTGCACTGAAAGATATACACAAACTTTCTTACCTAAATTATCTTGCTGAAGACATTGGGAATATGCTAACTCCACAAAACCCCAAATAAAAAGCCAGTTTAACAAGCTCCCATGTCTTTAAATTTAATGTGGGAGTAAAATACCATAACCCTGACATCCACGGATGATCCTTCTCCAGTGAGTGTAAGATATTTTTCTTTATTTAATTGCTCCAGTGCAGTTAGTTCTAATAAGCAAAAGCTGTGTAAAAAGTCAAGTGACTTATATTTTTAATCTGAGAACAGATGATTGGCTTATGGGGCATTGTTAAAAGTAAAAACTGCATGATACTTAACAGGGGAAGATAATGGGCAGGACTTCTAAAGAAGGGGTCAGGATTTCCTCCGTATGTGTGAACAGAATAGAGGTGCCTCCTTTCTGAGACTAAGCTTTTCTTTCCCTGACCTCTTCCCCCAGGTTCTACTTTTTCCAGGCTCTTTCAGGATTTAGCTCTTTTTAGCATATATCATTAGTCTCTCCTTTTTCCACTGGCTCCTCCCTCCCAGCCGAGAATTCTGCTCAAATCTGCCTCAGCTTGAAGACCTTTCATTCATTCTTTCACAATAGTATAAGGTCTATTCCTAAAATATATCGCTGGCCCATAGTATTTATATTGGGTCTGCTTCCCTCCTCGAGCCCTATCTGATACCCCAGCCTTACCACTGCCTTTATTTTCAGCACTCAAACCACTGCCATCATGGCCTAACTGTTCATTCTCCCATCAATGCATCTTGACCATCGCTGTCAGACTCATCCTGATCATGGTTTTTGAAGGATGAAGAGTATCTATCCACTGCCTCCTAAATAAAATCTGAGGCATGGTCAAGATCCTAGCTTTTCAGATTTATCTCCCACATTCTCCCTCCATGAATCTTTCTTTTCTGCCAAATGGATCAACTCACTGTCGCCTGATACTCTTTGTTCTTATCCACTCTACCTGTTCCTTGACTACAATTACCATCTTTCTCCTTCCCTGATTTACTTCTAATTCATTTATTCAAAACCAATACACCCTAGAGGAGCCAGTTCAAACCCCACGTCCTCTGCCAAGCCTTTTCTGTCCCAGTGAGAAATGATTGCTATCTTTACTGAGCCACTTCCCAGAGTAATGAGGGCCTTGTCTTGACACATCCATCACATGTGCCAGAATGCTCATTCTGAAAACACTTTCTCCACTGGACACAAGGTGAAACTGTAATACAGAATTTCACTGTTAGTAGACCTTAGTCCCTAATGAAGAGGAAACAAGCACTATATAACTTTGAAATGTATTTTCAAACCAAATACAAGGTGTTATTTATAGGAAGTTTTATAACCCCCTGTCTTGTAAAGTGAATCGGACACCCCCTCCCCTTGCTCAGTGCTGTGGATGCAGCTAACACAGCTGGGGAGGTCAGCAGGGGCAGGGCCAGAGGTCAGGCCAGTGTGGTTAGACTGGCGGAGCTGGGATGAGGAGACATCCTGCATGGCCAGGAGATTGCCTACACACGGGGAGGGAGGAAATAACATGTTGATGATGCTGGGAGAAGGGAAAACTAGAACACGCCCATGGTGACTGGTAGGAATTGGAAGTAACGATGTGAACTCACATACTGACAAATATAGCAATACGTGTGTGTGTGTGTGTGTGTGTGTGTGTGTGTGTGTCTGTGTGTGTGTGTTGTGGATTGGGTTCTCTGGAAGCAAATGCTGAGATGAAGTTTGGAGTGTAAGGTATTTATTAGGGATCAAAACCTGTGGAAGGGAGCAGATTGGGCCAAAGGGACACTTGAACTGCAACACAAGCGCGGGAGAGCCTTGGCCAGCTCCGCTCTGGAGCATGTACAGCCTGTCACAGTTGCTTCTCCTTGGGCTGAAATGACCAGTTTTATACCTGGTCCCTGATTAGCAATTGGGTATGAGCTGGCTGCCCCACGGAAGGGTGACATTGGGCAAGGCAGTTCTCTACAGCAGGTGCTCCGTTGAAGGAGGATCTGAGAGGTGCATGTCCGCGTGCCTCACAGCATGTGTGGGTGGCTGTGTGCGTCTGTGTGTCCATATGTTCTCTAGCTCTGAGAAGGCCTAAAAGCAATGAAACCCCAATAGAATGAGCACATCTAGTTCCCAGGTCTTGGTTGCTAAATATCATTCTCCACAAAGTATCTCCCCATAAAATACCTATTAATTGCTGATTAAATAAGGTTTAAAGTACCTATTATTTATCTTTACCGTGAAGAAAACTGATTAGACAGCATCTTACCAAGTGCTAAAAGTGAATGTCTCTAGTAATGGGACAAGTCAGCATCCTGTGCCTCCCGGGACGATGCACTAGGAAGAGGACGACATCACTTCTGTGGGATTCCTGCCCCCAGGGCATACGCTGCATCTGAATATGGGGAAATGTCAGACAAACCCAAACTGCAGGGCATTTTACAAAGTAACTGTCCTGTACTTTTAAAAAAAATCAGTCATAAAACACAAGAAAAGACAGAGGAACAGTCCATGGTGCATTGGAGCCAGCTGGTTCTGGCTCAGCCCTGCTCTAGAAACCTGATTGTGTACACCTCTTCCCAGCTCTGCAGTTCAGTGACACAAGGTTGGTAACTTGAAATCAGTCAGAGTGGGAATATGCCAAAAATAATAAGCATTTTATGGGGAGATAATTTGAAGCTATTTAAATACACAGTTCCTCCTTAAACTTCTACCTCCTAGTTTCATCCATTGATGATTCTTGCCTGATCAATTATTTCTATTATGGTTGTCAAGTAGTGATTTTTTAAAATTTCACTAATCCTTCCACAATTATTAGTTGTCATCCAACTGTAAGATAGATACTTCTCTTCAATTTCTTCATTTATATTCATATGAACTCATGGATTCCTATTTTATTCAATAGCAACTGCTACAAATCAGAGCTCCCAGCCCCCAACGTGAGCACTGGAAGAGTTCCCAAGTGAAGGAGAGCGAGGACATATGACAGCTAAATGCAACACACGCTCCTGGACTTACAAAGGACATCATTGGGGCTATCAGAAAAATTTGAATGGGCTCTGAGGATTAGACGGCAGTGTTATATCAGCGTTACTTTCCTGATTTTGGTGACTGTACTATGCTTATGTAGGAGAGTGTCCTTGTTTTTAGGACATACACACTTAAGTGTTAAGGAGTAATGCGCCACCATCATATCTGCAACTCATTCGCAAAGGTTTTTAAAAAACCTATGTGTATAAATGCAAATGGAAAGAGAGAGAATGAAAGGCAAATGCGGTAAAAGGTTAACATCACATTAGGGAAATAGGGACTGGGGAATGGCGTAAAGGGCATATGAGGGCTTTTTTTACTATTCTTGCCACTTTTCTATAAATTTGAAATTTTTTCAAAAAAATTAGTAAGGAATTATATATTTATTTATTTTTTAATATGAAGACGGGAGTGAGGAGGGCGGTTTAATTTCTTTTTTTTTTTTCAGACAGTCTCACTCTGTCGTCCTGGGTAGAGTGTCATCATAGCTCACAGCAACCTCAAACTCCTGGGCTCAAGCGATCCTACTGATCCTATTGCCCCAGCCTCATGAGTAGCTGGGACTACAGGCACATACCACAACGTCTGGGTAATTTTTCTATTTTTAGTAGAGACGGGGTCTCACTCTTGCTCAGGCTGGTCTGAACTCCTGAGCTCAAGCAATCCTCCTGCCTCGGCCTCCCAGAGTGCTAGGATTACACTGGGGCAAGCCAGTGTATTTTAATTATTTTATTTAATATATTTTAATGGAATGCTTTTGAGTCAATTATACGGCTCCCTTCCTTTTATGCTAGGAGCTTAGCTCCTTTCACATTCAGCAAAGTTAGAGAAACACCAAAGGGGGAAACAGTGAATTTAGTAAGTATTCATTTGCAGTACTGTGTAACTAAATGCCATCTCTGCTGGGCTGTTGTCCCCTTCCTCTTGGATCTTTAGAAAATCTTTTCTCTTTTGTTTTAATGAGTAAACATAGGTATTAAGATATTGGTACTGTAATGTTCTGAACCCTCATTACTAGATACTAAATATTATTTCTTAAAAATGTTAATAATTTATTAGCTTTAAAACTTAAGCATTGAACCTCAAATAAATTCTTAAACAATTCGATTTATTTATTTTTATTTATTTTTAACTATTATGGGTGTGTAATAGTTGTATATATTTATTTATAGAGTACATGTGATGTTGTGACACAGGCATACAGTGTGAATTAATCAAATCAGGATAATAGGGATATCCATCATCTCAGGCATTCATCATTTCATTGTGTTAGGAGTGTTCCAATTCAACTCTTTTAGTTGTTTTAAAGTATACCCTGGTGGGGCAAGGTGGCTCACACCTGTAATCTTAGCACTTTGGGAGGCCAAGATGGGAGGATCACTTGAGGCCAGGAGCTCAAGACAAGCCTGAGCAAAAGTGAGATTCTGTCTCTACAAAAAATAGAAAAATTAGCTGGGCATGGTGGCACATACCTGTGGTCCCAGCTACCTGGGAGGCTGAGGTAGGAGGATCGCTTAAGCCAAGGAGTTTGAGGTGGCAGTGAGCTATGATGACACCGTGGTACTCCAGCCCAGAGGACAGAGAGAGACATTGTCTCAAAAGTAAATAAATAAATAATAAAGTATACCCTAACTTATTGTTGATTGTAGTCACTTTGTTGTGCTATCAAATATTGTTCATACTACCTAACTATATTTTTGCACCATGAACCATCCCCACTTTATCCCCTCTTCCCTGCCATACTTCGCAGCCTCTAGTAATCATCATTCTACTGTCTTCATGAGATCAATTATATTTAATATTTAGCTCCCACATATGAGTGAGAATGTGTGAGATCTGTCTTTCTGTGCTTGGCTTATTTCACTTAACATAATGTTCTCCATGTTGTTCCATCCTTGTTGTTGCAAAGGGCAGGATTTCATTATTTTAGTGGCTACATAATATTCCATCGTGTATATGTACCACAATTTCTTTATCCATTTATCCATTGATGGACACTTAGGTTGATTCCAAATCTTAGATACTGTGAATAGTGCTGCAATAAACATGAGAGTGAAGATATCTTTTCGATATATTAAATTGCCCTCCTTCAGATATTTATCCAGCAGTAGGATTGCTGGGTCATATGGTAGTTCTATTAAATATTTTCAGTTTTTTGAGGAACCTCCATACTGTTTTCCATTGTGGTTGCACTAAATTACATTCCCACCAACAGTGTACAAGTGTTCCCCTTTCTCCACATCCTTGCCAGCATTTGTTATTGCCTGTCTTTTGGATAAAAGCCATTTTAACTGGGGTGAGATGATATGTTACTATAGTTTTGATTTGCATTTCTCTGATGACTAATGATGTTGAGCATTTTTTCATATACTTGTTGGCCATTTGTATGTTTTCTTTTGAGAAATGTCTGTTCAGATACTTTGCCGATTTTTTAATCAGTTTATTTGATTTTTTTTGTATTGAGTGTTGGAGCTCCTTATATATTCCAGTTATTAATCCCTTGTCAGGTAGTTTGCAAATATTTTCTCCCATTCTGTCTCATCCCTTTGTTGAGTGTTTCCTTTGCTGCGCAGAAGCTTTTTAGCTTGATGTGACTCCATTTGTCCCATATTGCTTTGGTTACCTGTGCTTTGGAGGCATTACTCAAGAAGCCCTTGCTCAGACCAATGTCCTGAAGCATTTCCGCAATGTTTTCTTTTAGTAGTTTCATAATTTTAGGTCTTAGGTTTAAGTTTTTAGTCCATTTTGATTTGATTTTTCTATATGGTAAGAGATAAGGGTCTAGTTTCATTCTTCTGCATATAGATATCTAGTTTTCCCAGCCCCATTTATTGAAGAGACTGTCCTTTCTCCACTGTATGTTCTTGGCAACATTGTTGAAGATAACTTCACTATAGATGTGTGGACTTATTTCTCAGTTCTCTATTCTGTTCTATTGGTCTGTGTGTCTGTTTCTATGCCAGTACCATGCTTTAAACAATTCAATTTTTTAAAAATATCATAAACAATTCAATTTAAAAATAATGAACAAAGATCAAAAGGAGAGAAGAAGTTTGTTTCAAAATTACTTCTCCTTCCTTCCCTGTTTCTGGTGATAAATAAGCACTATGTGTGTGTTTAATCTTCTCAAGCAGAATCAGTGTTCCTTGAGGCTTACACTTCTTTTGTCCCCCACAACACCTACCTGCAGCATTAACCTTTTACATAGGTTGATTGGGTTGCTGAATGGGAAAACAGAGTTTACTGCTAATGCTGAAAGAGACAGTGAGACCCTTGGGGACAGTAATCGGAACTTTCACTCTGTCAATCAGAGAGTCAGGATGGAACCAAGTCCTGACAAAGAGCCCACGGTGATCCGGTGGTAATAAAGCTCTTCCCCACCTCTCCCATTGTCACAAAGCAATTTATAATAGAAGGTAGGATGCAAAGGGCTGGCTGTAAACTCATTTAGCAACATTTTTCTCTTGGGCTGTTCCAATTTGTTGAATGCTCTCAATCTGACATTTAAGAGGGCCCTGCTGTGTTTCTCTTTACGGAAGATTAATAATGCCAATCAGGAGTTTCCATGCCTGTTTACTTGTAGTCAGGTAAGTTCCATCTCTTCCTTAAGTTCTAAAAGAAGCAAAAAAGAAAGTACAGAGCCAGTTACATGAGTAATTAGCAGTGTCTGCTGCACTGTAAGTGCATTTGTGAGAGAACCACCAGCCACCTAAGAGGGCCTGGGAGGAGCTCCTGGGATTGAACGCATGTGCTCTGATTCTGGCAGCTTTTTCCCAGCTTGTGGACGGGCATAAGGACAACCGAGTTGACGTGTGCTTAACCATTGAGAGTGGTGTTTCCAGCAAATACAATAAAACTCACACTAACAAATTGTGTGTGTGAACTATTTTAAACTCATAAATATATACATAAGATCAGCTTAATTTTTTTTGATCTTTAAAATAAACTTTTCTCTGCATTTTTATACTCCCTAGTGACATTGCAAATAAGGTGCTTTTGAAAATGGGCCTTCACATAAGTGTCCCTTAGGAAGCAGGAGGAAACATTTGGGGCTGTCACCCATCACTTCCCAGTCTCAGGCCCGACCGCCTCCCCCACCAAAAGAGTATGTTCAAATCAGCCAACAATTAAAATTTTTGATTGAGGTATAACTTGTAGACAGTAAAACAATTAAAGTCTTTAACTGATTTTAATTATATTAAATAAAAAGAGAAGAAGGGATACATCCAGATGTACTAGAACTTATCTTCCAAAATATCATCGTTCTGGAGTCTCAGAACTTCCCCTTTTCCCCAACACTTTATACACATTAATTAGTAATTTCTTACAAATACAGTATGCATTAAATTATTGCTTTATGTAAACAAAAAAGTAGAAACAGTAGAGAATAACCCTTTCAGTGTACCCTGAGGATTTAATTTTAAATGTTTAATCAGGTGTTCGACATATATTCTGAATGAGTATAATTTTTAAAAATTACTGTATTAAAATTGTTCTTCTCTATCACCTTTTTGTAGCTGGTTATGTTTAGTAACCATTTAAAGGGCCTTTTAATTACATTCTGCCAATCAAAATCTTGGCGCGGTGGGCTACATTTTAGTCCCAGGGAAGACACCAGTCTTTAATCACCACTGCATTGTTTCTAATTTCACTTTCAAAGTATGTTCTCATCTGGGGTGACAAGATGTAAAAAAAAAAAAAAAGAAAAAAGATAAAAATCCTTACATTTCACATTTTGCACATACAATCTGCACAGGACACAATGGTAATCAGACTGTATTGTTTCAATCCCAAACCTAACAGTAGTGGGAGATGGGGCTCCTAATGGAAAGAATTAATCAAGGGCTTTTTTGATATTCATGGAAGGGGGAGATCATCTAGCTGCAGAGTGGCATCCTTTTGAGAGAGCCCAGCTCCTGGCTGCGAAATCCATTCCCATGCGATTTCTTCCTAACAAGCCAGAAAGCTGCTTTAATCTTTAAACATGAAGCATCGTGCTTACAGTATCAAAGGTAGGCAAGTTCTCCTACTGAGGTTCAAAAGCAGATAATAACAAGAACCCAGTTGCTAATGTCAGGCTGATGTCAGGCCTGAAATCACTTTTCACTTGATTGAGCCATTTTGTCCTCAGGATCACTTTGTTCTGTTTGGCCGAATTTCCTCCAGTCCCTAATTGCGAGCAGCACACCGAGGCTTCCCCAGAGGCTCCTTGTCAGAAGCCGGAGCCCCTGCGCGATAGATACGTTATTTAACATCCAAAGTCCACGTGGCCTGAGGACAGCTGGGGAGCGCTTCTCCTCGGTGTTCCGGGCTCACTTGTCTGGCTGCTGTCACTTCCAGCCGGACTCGGGGAGGAACCAACCAGACAGGCAACTGGGATGCCAGACTTTCCTTTTTTACCTGGAAGGACTAGCAAGATGCTGCGTTTCATGAAGATTTTCGTGATTCAGTTGTATAATTTGAGGAACCATCCTGTTAAAAGTCTCCTACCAAAAACATAATAAGTGAAAGAGGGAAAATAACTCTCACAGTGAAGTTCCATTAGAAAAAGACGAAGCCGAGGCAAAGGAAATCCAAATAAATACAGCCTCACAAATCACTGGCTTCTAATGACATATACTCTTCAACTCCAGTTTCGAGGGAATGTATAGTCTGCAGCTGGGGTGTAATCCAAGTGTTGGGAAGTCCCCAAACTCTGACCATCAGTCTTAGGCTCACTTTCATTTCTTTAGCCAATAAAGAAATTTTTATTTGTATTATACCAAATCAGTCTCAGGCTGTCTTTTGGAGCCCATTCCTGAACCAGTTGTGGAGTTTTTTGTTATTTTATTGTTTTATTTTATTTTATTATTTTATTTTTTGTAGAGATGTGGTCTCACTACGTTGTCCAGGCTGGTCTTAAACTCTTGGCCTAAAGCGATCCTCCTGCCTCAGCATCTCAAAGGCTGGGATTACAAGCATGAGTCACTGTGCCCAGCCCACAGTTGTATTCCTTAGACTTCCTAAATTAGAGCAGATTCTGGCACGACAAAGGATCTTCCTCTCTGTCCCGTTATATCGCTTCGCTGTTTGTATGCGTATCCTATGGCTGCTATACCAAATTACCACAAATTGGTGGCTAAAAAAACCAGAACTTATTCTGTCCTAGTTCTGGAGACTAGAAGCTCAAAATCAAGGTTTCAGCAGGGCTGTGTTCACCCAGAGGCCCTGGGGAGAATCCGTTCCTTGCCTCTCTGGCTCTGGTGGCTGCATTCCTTGGCTGGTGGCCGCATCACTCTAATCTCTGCCTCTGTTGCCACCTTGCTTTATATAAACTACCAAATAAGGCAGAATACTCAGTTTCCGATCACGCTGAGAGCCTCCAGATAATCAAGTAAATTATAGAAGGTTTTTCAAGCTGCCTTAAAACTCCCTTTTGGAGGATCCACAAAGAGCTATTTAAATTTGACTTGCGTTTGACTCAAATAAACGTACCACATAAACTAAAAAATTCATAAGCAATGTTTACATCTAAAGGTGCTAGAGAAACTGCTTCACATTATTTTACTATCTTTTTGGTCACCCACTGCTATGAGCAAATAGTTAATTGTGCAGGGCTTCAACAACCTATAGATCAGAAGTTGGTAACATTTGGGAAAAAAAAATAAGTTGGTGGCATTTGACTATTTAGATTTGGCCCATAAGTCTTACTAACATGACTTAACCTAAAATCCATTCTGACCTAAATTACATGGCTCTCTGGCCTGTGCCAACCAAATATACTGGATAATTTTGCAGTATTGGACTTTGCTTTGGTTAGGCGTACACATTTAGCTTATCTTATCAAGAGCAGCACTACAGCAATGCAACTTGGATATGTAGAAAAGCCAGACCTCAGCTCCAGCACTGGATTTAATGGGCAATGCATAAGTAATGAGAAAAGCAATACGTGAAAAATAAAAGCAAGGGACCAAGAAACCTTGCCAGTAAGCTGGTGAGACGTTGAAAGCTTTCCTTATAAACCTCAAAGCCTTCTTGCTCAGCTTGTGACCCAGCCCCATCCCGAGCTGCTTAGCAGTAAAATCTATCCTGTATTAACTCTGAATACATTCATATTGTAAAATGTCCAGTAATAATGATGTCCCTGAGCTGCTAATTGATTGTGAAATGCCGTAAGAGCTTTATGACGGAAGGAAGGTACAATTAGTTATTATTAGATCATGCAATTTATTAACTGCAAGGGCAAACAAAACCTCAATGGCAAGTGTTTCTTCATATTTCCTGTGAGAAAGCAGACTTGCCAAGCCACTGTTCTCTGCCATTAGCAATGTCACCTCCTTGCCAGAATGGAATTTGCATATATGGTCACAATATGAAGTTTTCTTATAAATATAGTGGGAAGCAGAGATACAAATGTGATAATTTAGAGGGGATGCTTCATCTAAAATGTAGTTGGACCTCATATCTAATAACCAGAATTAAAGTGTAAATGCTTTTGAAGTATCTTAAATACCATAGAGTTAAAAGCAGAAAGAGAAGTTATTATTTGACACTATTAGAAGCCCATCAAAAGAATTCCACTTCTGTAATAGGAAAAAATGTTCAAAGCTATAAGTTTACTTTAAAAAGATATTTAAATGGTACTTACAAAATAATCTTTCTATATGAATTAATACTGATACTACCCCATTTTCTGTTCCCAAAAACATCTCCTCAATGAGAAGTCTGATTATCCTTTGAGAATCACCAGCCCATAGCTATAGGCTAGCTACTATTCTAAACAACCTCTCTAAAAATTGGGGAGCCATTGATTAAAAAGTGTCCTCAAGAAACAAACCTAGAAATCAACGTTTTTGGTCTGTTTTAGTTATTCCATTGGTTAGACAGAAAGCTAGAAAATTTGCTGAAAGAGTTTCTATGTATTCCATCTATTGGGAAATTATCTAGATTCTTTGATTGCCAGTGGATAGATACCCAACCCTGCCATTCTGAGCTAGGGCATGGTGTGTTGGCTTATATAGTCAGGGAAAGAGTAAGGATGGAGTTGGTCTTAGAGACACCTACATCCAGGGACTCAAATGCTCTGGGGACTCTATCCAGCTTGTCTTTGCTCCTTTCTGCATTCCAATTTCATTCAATTTATTAAAAGTGGAATTTCTCCACATGGGAAGGGACATGGCATAGGCTGCTCTGGCTTATAGGCTCCTAGTTGAATGATCCACATGTAGTTAATACATTCCAGGGAAGGGCTGTGGGTGGCTTGTGTGAGCCACATGACTATACGTAGACCAATCCTTGAGGACAAGGGAATGGTATATTATAACTGGCCTCGCCTGAGTGATGTGCCTGTAATACCCCCATGATTAGTAGGCAAGGTGTATTTATAAATAAATAAGTAGAGGGGGTATCTTAGTCCTTTTGGGCTACTATAACAAAATACTTCAGACCGAGTAATTTATAAACAACAAATTTATTGTTCACAGTTCTGGAGACTGGAAAGTCTAAAATCAAGGCACCAGCAGGCTGCGTGCCTGGTGAGGGCTCACTCTCTACTTAAAAATGTACTTTCTTACTAAGACCACACACCATAGAAGGGGCAGAAGGCTCTCTCAAGTCTCTTTTAAAAGAGCACTAATGGCATTCATGAGGATAGAGCCCTCATGACATAATCAACTCCTAGAGGTCCCATCTCTTACTACCACCACAATGGGGAGTAGGTTCCAACATGAATTTAGGAGGGACATGAAGATTCAGACTACAGCACAGGGATAGCATAGCTATAGCCATAGTGTCAGCCACTATAAAAAAATATTTCATGTCATTTCCCACATTTAAAAATTTTCATAGAAAGCATCATTCTGTACATACCCTCCTGCCCTTGCTTTTTTTGTTCATCATGACTGTGAGATTTATCCATGCTGCTACATATAATTCTAGTTTATTCATTTTAACTGCTGAATATTATAATATTATATGAATAAACAGTTCATTAGGCTGTTCTAATTTTTTTTAATATCATAACAAGTGCCTCAGTGAACAACCTTTTGCGTTACTCCTCATGCCTGTGGATGAGAGTCTCTCTAGACCTGCCCATAACCCATAACCATACAACTTCTGGGTTGTAGGATGCATGCATCTTCAACTTCACAGAAGTTTTAAGTCTTAGTGTCATTTAAATTAATCAGTTTTTTTTTCAACACAATCTGAGCTTTGGTGTCTTATTTAAGAAATCCTTCTCGGCCAGGCGTGGTGGCTTGTACCTGTAATCCTAGCACTCTGGGAGGCCGAGGCAGGAGGATCACTCAAGGTCAGGAGTTTGAAACCAGCCTGAGCAAGAGCGAGACCCTGTCTCTACTAAAAATAGAAAGAAATTAATTGGCCAACTAAAAATATATAGAAAAAAAAATTAGCCTGGCATGGTGGCGCATGACTGTAGTCCCTCCAGCTACTCTGGAGGCTGAGGCAGGAGGATCACCTGAGCCCAGGAGTTTGAGGTTGCTGTGAGCTAGGCTGATGCCACGGCACTCTAGCCCGGGCAGCAGAGTGAGACTGTGTCTCAAAAAAAAAAAATAAAGAAAGAAATCCTTCTCTATACCCGAGGTCCTAAAAATAATCTCATATTCATCTGTTTATATTGAGCTCTTTAATCTACTTGGAATTTGTTTTTGTGTACGGTGTGAATTATGAATCTAATTTTGTGCTTTTTCACCTGAATGGCTGGCTGTCCAGAACCATTCTTTGAACAGTCCGTTCCTTCTCCGCTGATTCATAATCTACTCTGCTGGTACAACCATTCTTCCATACAGCTAATGCTAAACCTGAGCTCTTTGCACCCTTCTAAATTCTTCAAAATTCTCTTTACTCTTCTGGGCTAAGTGTATTCTTAAGAAAAATTTTTAATTGGGTGAGGCAAGGCTGACAACTTAAAGGAATAACATATTTGATGGAAGAGGTTTAATTAAAAACTCTTTAGTACTTTTTGTCACAGAGCAGAAAGCAGGCTTGGAAAGAGTCTGAACATAAGTGACTTTCAGATAGAGAAAGGAAGTAGGGAGTCTGACCAGTGTGGCCCAGGCTGGTGAAGAGCCGAGGTAAGACATTCTGGAGAGCTGGGTGCTTGGGGGGAGTGGAGGCAGCAAGCCCGTTTGGCATCTTTGACAGCTTGTTGCAAGGAGCCCCTGCACTACTGTGTCTCTAAGCCTCAGTTACCTGGTATATAAGATGGATAAAAAAATACCATCTGTCTGAAGCTGCCCTTTATAAAATTAATAAAGGGCCACAAGGTGGGAACTGTGGTAGGGGCCTGAACTCTGCAAAGGTATAGGCAAAGTTAAAAAATATATATTTCACCAGCCATTGTCACCTAGTTTGCTTTCCTGTAATTGCTACACAGGAGTCACATAACTGATGGTCATAAAGATTCCTAACTTTCTTAATTACTCCCATAGATAACATTACCCTTGTGAAACCTGTGGACGGAAAAGTCCAAATTCTGAAATATTTGAAAGAAGTTTATTCTGAGCCAAATTTGAGGACCATGACCCGGAGCCACTCCCAAGAAACCTTGAGCAAGTAGACTCGATGTGGCTGGGTTACAGTTTGGTTTTATACATTTCAGGGAGGCAGGGGTTACAGGTAAAGTCATAAATCAATATGTGGGAGGCATACATTGGCTTGGCATGAAAAGGTGGGACATCTTGAAGTGGGAGCTTGCAGGTTATAGGTGGGTTTAAAGATTCTTTGGCTTGTAATTGGTTAAAGACGTGAAGCTTTGTCTAAAGGCTTGGAATGTTTTAACATAAGGAATGGTTATCAGAGATAAGCCACCTGACATAAATTTGTTGTGTAAATTGAGGACCTGCAGGTTTGTCTTGCATACCCTTAAGCCTATCAATGGATCACAAAGGACTCCAAGAAGGGAGGGGGGCATGGTGAGGCACGTCTGACCTCGTTCCTCCTGGCGGGCAATTTAGTTTTAGGATATTCCTTTGGCCACGAGGGGGTCCATTCATTCAGCTGAGGGGGAGGGGAGCCTTAAATTTTATTTTGGTTCACAAACCTAAGGCTAGTTTAGAGATATAGTCCAAGCCCTGAATTTCAGGGGATTGGCTGACCCACCCCAACCAGTGGCCCATACCAAAGAACTGACTCAACTGATCTTCTGCCCCCCACCCAGGAACTGACTCAGCACAAGAAGACAATTTCTACACCTCCCTATGGTTCCACCACAAACTCAGCTAATCAGCAGACCAAACTGCCTCGCCCTTTGCCCACCAAGCTATCTTTAAAAACCCTTTCTCCCAAATTCTTGAAAACTTCCTCCTATCTCCTCACATGGCACCTGTGATATTAAACTCTTTCTCTGCTGTAACACCTGCTGTCTCAGTGTATTGGCTTCCTCTTGAGCAGTGGACAGTGGGCCCTGGGGGATGAGAGCCATGTGGAGAGACAGACTACATGGAGAACAGAGGCAGCCCAGTGGAAAGTCAGCACCAGGTCCCAGATGTGTGAGAGAGGCCTTCAGGGACCCCCTAGCCCAGTCCACCTGCCAGTTGAATGTAGCTGCGTAAGTTAGCCCAGACAGCACCACACGGAGCTGAAGAACTGCCTGGCCAACCCACAGAATTGAGGAAAATAAGAAAGTATTGTTTTTAAGACTAAGTTTTATAATGCTTTGTTACCCAGGAATAGATAACAGAAACAATCACAGATACAACAGCTTAAATACAGTGGTTGTATTCTCCTAAGACTAGACCGAAAGCCCGTTTAATCCATAAACATTATTTATATATTTGCAATGAGAAATAATAGAAAATTCTACATGCTGATCCAGAAAGCCCAGAAAATCCAAGGGGGGCTTGCGTATTGACATGCAGATGAAGACAAGAATTCCTCAGCAGCATCAGACAAACCAGAAAAGCACTCACAGTCTACCTGAATTCCAATTCTTTGCCCCCTGGGGCAATCTGTTTTTTAAAAAGAAAAGAAGAGAGAAAGAATCATTTAAAAAAAAAAACCCTTCAGTTCCAATCACTTTTCAAACTTAGGCAGAACGACTTTCACAGCTTCGGTCAAGTTTGTCAAAAAGTAATTTTCTACCTAATTTACTTTCGCAGGACACAGATCTTCTCTGAGGCCAGAGGAAAAATCCCTTTCCGACAAGGGTGAGAATGGAACTTAGATTTCCTGCAAGGTTTCCTTCCTTCTGGCTACTTTGCCCGTGGCAGGGGCACCGTGGACAGGCTTTGTTTAACCCAGCAGGTGGTCTGGGAAGAAAGCATGGAGAATCCCTCAGCGGTGGCACCAGAAACTTGCTTGCAATTGCCTCTGGTGGCTGCTCTGTTAGCCCCAGAATCATGGTCAATTGGAAAGGGAAATCCTGGTTTTGAGGGGCTGTTAGGCAGCTAAGAGTATGAGAAAACCCAGTGTGGCTTCTTGTTTACACAGGGGTCAAATGGAGATGGAACAAACTGAAAACAATTTTAACTCCAAGTGGTACTAAGAAATTTATGACAATGTGGACAGATAAAAATCCTCCCAGAAAAGGAAAGTGAACAGGTAAATTTCTGTGGTTTTTAAGTGATCTGTAGTTTTTTGCTTATCTTCTCTTGTTTTTTTTCCTAAATTGTTCCTTTGCCTCATTATTTCTGTATATAAATGAGAAGACTTTGTATTACTGAACGGCCCTGAAAGACGACACCATTTCCCAGCACAGACACCTCTATGCCTGCTGTCCCCATCACCACCAGCACACCCCAATCTTTTCCTTCGTGCCCCGAATCCAATTGCAGAGCTGTCATAAAACATTAGCGATTTTTAATTACGGAGTCTGATTACAGTGAGAGAAATGATTATGCAGAGAGTAATTTGGTGCAAGCACCAGCACACTCAAACCTTTTCATTGTGCTTTTATTTGCATTCCTGGACTCACCTGGACATGCTGTGCTGTGGGGGAAAGTTGAGAAGGTGGCCCAATCCCCTTGCAATCTCTGCGATTAAGATGCACAAAACATGGGCAGTTTTGAGATAGTGGAAAATGTATGATCTTTGCCAGGCCCTAACCTCACACTGACCATGGGGAGGCCTATTAAGTCCAAAGCTCTGCCTTGCCACACAGAGGGAACTAGGGGAGAGAATACCATGGTTGAGAGGGCGGGGATCGGCCTCTTGAGTAGATACTTTCTATCTACGTAAATTTTCTCCATTAATTCTCACACCAGCCCTATGTGTTAGGAATTCCTGTCCCCGTGTTATGGGTGGTCACTTCTCCTCCACCTCAAACACTCTCCTCCTTAACCAGCCCTGGCTCCCTGCAGCTGCTTACCTCCTGCTTACCTTTAGGAGTCGCTCAGCCATGACCCACCTCCTCCAGGAATGTTTCTCTTACTCCCTTCCCCTGGGCCCCGGAACTCCCACAGCAGTCTGTGTTTAAGGCTATTACAGCCGGCATGATGTGCCGCGTGGTAATTATTTGTTTACTTTTCTGTCAGCCTCCACTAGACTCCTGGAGGGAGGAATTTCATCTTATTTATCCTTGCATCTCTCATACTTAGCACAGCGCCTGGCCTGTGATCTGTGCTGAGTTAATATTTGTGGCATGAGCTGAGTAACCTGCCCACAGGTATACAGTTAGTAAGCGGGGAAGCTTCTGTAGCAGTTTAGGCCTGTTAGGCTCTAAAGCCTTCTCATGACAGCTTCTATTCAAGACTTTTTATTAAGTAGACATTTGTACCCCCATAGTATTCTGAAATTTAAAAAAAGTAGACTTAGTATGCAGAGTATTATTTCAGCAAAAAAGGGAGAGAGAGGAAAACTCATTATCTGAGTTTAAATTGATGTTAGGGGTTATGGGGAACCTTCTGGCATCCTTGGAGAAAGGGCATTCAGTGATATGTCGCTGGTGAACACCAGGGTTAGTGCCGTAGCACTGTGTGGAATGAATTTCTTGTTTGTAGACACCAGAGCAATTCTGCCCCCTTCCCAATCCCTCTGTGGCTCCGCTAGCGCCTCCTGCGGCCTCTCTTCTGAGTATAAAGACTTCATAACACCGGGAAGAAGAGTCAGCCCAAGAATTTAACCTTGTTCCCCAAAGTAAAAACTAAACAAACAACTGTAATTTTCAAGCTTTGGCAAGGTATTCTGAGTATTCAAGAAGTGACCTTTAGTGGTAGATGACCATAGTAGGTTTTTTTTTTCCACCAAGAAGACATAGGAAAAGGAACTTACAGAGTTTGACAAAACTCTGCATAACAATATAATATTCTACATCCAACACGGGCAATAGTGTAAGAGACCAAAACTGCTTGTGAAACCTAAGTCTGTTGCAGGGCTGTCGTGCTCTCTCACTCTCTCTCTCTCTCTCTCTCTCTCTCTCTCTCATAGTTGCAAAATAGACTCCTGCCTTGGAATGATAAGAATGCTTGCTCATGCTAACCGCCCACTTGTGCTTCTGTGATAACGGCTTGCTTGCAGAAACCGCGGGGTAACATGAGATGAAGTAAGATGCTGAAAAAAATGCTGGGGAAGGGTGCAAAGAGAGAGAGCTATAGAACCAATCGCTGTACTAGATAGATGCATATTCAACGCGTGGACAGCTCTTTGTTTGCTGCCGCCCGGGGTCCTTTGTCCGGAAAAGAGACCACTGCGTGTTGGCGCTCTGAGACACAGACCCTAACTCGAGTTAGTTGGTAATAAACTCCTCTTGTTGATTGCAGCCTCAGAGTTTCGGTCTCTCTGTTCAGTGGCACTGCAAGTCCCGATCTAACAATAGCATCTTCAGTAGATCATGTTGCAATTAGAAATACGTTTCATTTCATCGGTATGAATTTAGACTGTATTGTGTGAGCGTGTTGTTAGTGTGTGTGTCCAAGGGACCTAATAGTTATACACAGGATCACCCAGAAGCACGAGGAGCTCTATGTGCACCTCGTCCCAGCTAAGAGATCCTGAAGGGGGCAGTTAAAGTCCATCCTAAACTTTTCTGTCAATTCCAGACTAGAGTGTACACAGGCACATCTCAGAGATATTGCAGGTCTACTTCCAGATCACCACAATAAAGTAAATATCACACTAAAGCAAGTCACATAAATTTTTTTTGTTTCCCAGTGCATATAAAAATTATGTTTACACTATACTATGGTCTATTAAGTGTGCAATAGCATTATGTCTACAAAAACAATGTATATAACTTAATTTAAAAATATTTTATTGCTAAAAAGCTCTAAGAAGCCTTCAGTGAGTCATATTGTTTTGCAAGTGAAGGGTCTTGCCTCAGTGTAGATGTCTGCTGACTGATTGGGGTCGTGGTTGCTAAAGGTTGGAGTAGCTGTGGCAATTTCTAAAAATGAGACAACAATGAAGTTTGCTGCATCAATTGACTCTTCTCGTCATGAAAGATTTCTCTGTAGCATGCAATGTTTGATAGCATTTTGCCCACAGTAGAACTTCTGTCAAAATTGGAGTCAATCCTCTCAAACCCTGCCGCTGCTTATCAACTAAGTTTATGCAATATGCTAAATTCTTTGTTGTCATTTCAACAATGTTCATGGCAACTTCACCAGGAGTAGGTTCCAGGAGTGGTTCTCCAGAAACCACTTTCTTTGCTCATCCATAAGAATCAACTCATCCATTCAAGTTTTATCATGAGATTACAGAAATTCAGTCATATCTTCAGGCTCCACTTCTAATTCTATAATAGTTCTTTTGTTGTTTCTACCACATCTGCTGTTACTTCTTCCACTGAAGTCTTGGACCCCTCAAAGTCACCCATAAGGGTTGGAATCATCCCTGGGGTCCAGGACTCCTTGGCATAGGATATTGAAGTTGAGATTGAGTTAGTCCCTACTTTGAATCTAAACTTTCTGTGATGATGGAAATAGCCCTGTATTTGCACTGTCCAATATAGTAGTGTGATACTATGAAATATATATTTGGTTTTCAACCCCTTCTCCTGACATACAACTCCTAAAATCCTTATAATCTCCAAAGTGATGTATTTTGTATGCTAATGAATTGACTGATGACTGGCAGCCCCCAAGTAGCTTCAGAATGGAGGTTGATCATTGGACTTTTAGCTCACTCCCCAATCTCTGGGGAAGGGAGAGGGGCTGAAGGTGAAGTTGGTCACCAGTGGCCAGTGGTTTAATCAATCATGTCTATGTAATGAAGCCTCCATAAAAACCCCAAAGAACCGGGTTCGAAGAGCATCTAGAGAGCTGAACACTTGAAGGTTCCTGGAAGGTGGCACACCCAGGGAGGGCATGGAAGCTCCGGGCCCCTTCCCCCATACCGTGCCCTGTGTCTCTTCATCTGTATCCTTTGTAATATCCTTTGAAATAAACCAGTAAATGTGTTTCCCTGAGTTCTGTAAGCCATTCTAGCAAATTAATTGAACCCAAAGAGAGGGTCCTGGAACCCGCAACTTGAAGCCAGTCAGTCAGACGTTCTGGAGGCCTGGGCTTGCGACTGGTGGGAAGAGAGGGCATCTGGTGGGACTGAGTCCTCAGTCTGTGGTTTCTGAGGCTACCTCCAGGTAGATAGTGTCGGATGGAATTGAATTGGAGCACACCTAGCCAATGTCCACTGCAGAATGGACCGCTTGCTTGGTGTGTGGGAGAAACACCCCCACACATTTGGTGACAGAAGTCTTCTGTGTTGACTGTTTTTGTTGGTATGAGAGCAGAGGAAAACACTTTGAGTTTGAGTGTGTTTCCTCTCAGAAGTAGCCACTAGCCACATGTGGATATTGAGCACTTAAAATGTGGCTAATGCAACTGAGGAACTAAATTTTTCAACGTATAAGTTGAGTGTATATGTGTATGTTAAATATGTGTATTGCTTTAAGTTTAAATTACCATGTGTGGCTAGTGGCTACCATATTGGATAGCACAGGATTCTAGACTGTCAAGTCAGGCAAACTTGAATTCAAATCCCAAATCTGTGTGACCTCATTTCTCTGAGCTCCAGTACCCTAAAATGGACATAATAAGATCTACCTCACAGAGACAATGGACACACAGTGTCCAGGAGAAAGCCTGGCACCTAGTAAGTAGGTGCGTTTTACATCACTGTTGAAATCTCTTGGTTAATGCATCTAATTCCTACGGGACTGTAAACTTCATGAGGACAGGAACTGTATCCTACTCACATATGCATCCCTAGCAATTAGCACAGCATACCTAGTAAGCACTCAATAAATACGCCTTGAGAGGAATTAAATAAAGAATGGCAAGCTGGGCTAAAGCAAAGCCAACAAAGGATAATTGGTAGCCTCTGTCCCCCTCAACTCCCAAAATGCGTTTTTCCTGAATTGCACTTGGGGGTAATGCCATCTGCCTGTACTGGAAGATACTATGAGAAACAGTACCATAAAGCTTGTGTCAGTGCTGTCGTGAAGATGCAGTTGAGGATGTTGCTCACTATGTTAAACAGTGTAATTTTATGAGGATATTCAGAATAATTTTCTGTCTTGATTTAGTAATTATAGTCTGTTTTATCTCAACTATATAAAGATTAAGTTTTCATGTTCACATCGGCTACCACATTCTGTCTGAAAAGTCCAGAAAGATAGGGTAAACTTATTTTTAAACTGTATATTAGTTACTTTTTCAGACAATATGCTAACTAACATGGACCTATATCCAAAATAAATGCACTATAATATGTCAGATTGTCAATCTGAAAAAAGTATCATATAATAAATACACTACCCTATGTTGTCAAACATTTCTTTTGCCATTCTGTCGTGCATTTATTGTACCTTTTTTCAGGATAACAATTGGACCCACTAATTAAAATCTAGAGGTACTTCATTTACAGAGATGTCTGGAGATTGAGTATATTATTTGAAAATGTAACTGACAGATTGTATACTAATAAGAGCTGGGTGTGGTGGCTCATGCCTGTAATCCCAGCACTTTGGAGGCTGAGGTGGGAGGATTGTTTAAGGCCAAGAGTTCAAGACCAGCCTGGGCAACACAGTGAGACCCTATGTCTACAAAAAATTTAAAAATTAGCCAGGTGTGGTGGCATGTACCTGTAGTCCCAGCTACTTGGGAGGCTGAGGCAGGAAGATCACTTGAGCCCAGGAGTTGGAGGCTGCTGTGAGCTAGGCTGACACCACGGCACTCTAGCCCGGGTGACTGAGCAAGACTCTGTTTATTTTATTTTTCAGTTTTTTTGCAGTGAGCTATGATCTTGCTGCTGCACTCCAGCCTGGGTGACAAAGCAAGACCTTGTGAGAGAGAGAGACAGAGAGAGGGAGAGGGAGGGATGGAGGGGGGGAGAGAGAGAGAGAGAAAGAAAAGAAAGAAAGAAAGAAAGAAAGAAAGAAAGAAAGAAAGAAAGAAAGAAAGAAAGAAAGAAAGAAAGAAAGAAAGAAACTTAAATATAAATTAACTACTCAGTAGTTGCCCAGATACCCAAACCAGATAGTTCTGGCTCTGAAACAGATTTTAGAGGGCCTGAATTTGTCATTCATCTAAGTAGGTTTTAATTCTGCATTTAAATCAGCAACAACCTCCACCCTGAATCATGTATAACGATGACAACCACTTACAAAAGTCCTTAAGGGGTCTAACTCTAGAGTTCAGTTGTGGAACTCAGCCAAGAGGCTTTTTAACTGAAGCACAGACATGGTGGTGTAGCATAATCACGTTGAGTCAAGATCAAATCTGACAACAAGGAAGTCATCTATTAAGGAAAATCATTCAAAGATCACAGCAGAATTGCTTGTTCAAAGCAATCATAAACTGTGGTGCAAATATTGATTTTTTTAACGTTTTTATTATTGTCATTTGAAATGGATGACTTAGCAAATTATTTATTTATCTGTTCTGTGGGCCCCCCAACTTGACTCTAATGAGTTGGCCTTATAAAATTAGTGAAATCAGGCCATGCTGTAAAAGCTGGGGCTAACCAGCTCCGGGAGGGTTTCTCAGCAAAAACAGCAATCAACATATACTGTATTATTGGACAGGGACAGTGCCACTCAGAATGGGAGAAAGAATGAAGTCACAGTTGGCAAGAATATAAAATTAGGTAGTTTTGGAGCAATAGGAGAGGAAAACACATTTACATTTTCAGTTTCTCAGTCACCAGTGTGGGTGACACTCTGTCCCCTACATTCCCTTTTTCTTTCTGGTTGAGTTTTTTCTCCTCTCAGCTCTACAGGACTTTTCTCCAGGCTCTTTGAACAGAATAAGACATTCATTCCATTCCTCTGCCCACTAACCTGGGCATGTATGTTCCTCTCTCCTAATTTCCCCTAATCACACTGCCTTTGCCTATTTTATAAATACATTATCTTGCTTCACTGTGTTCTGGGCCAAAAGAGCAGAAAGCCAATGTCTCTGGTGGGACAGCAGGTGGAGAGGGAGGCTCTCAGCTGCTGCCCAGACCCTGCGTGTTCCTCTGTTCGTGCTCCCGGGCTGGATGCTCCCAGGGCTCTGAGTACCGTGCTTGTGAGCAGCGGACAGGGGCATGATCGGACCAGCTATAGCAGCCATGGAAGTTCTCAAAGAGTATAAGAGGGAATATGTAAGGTTAGTTTTCAATGCAGGCTTAAAGGAGACTGAGAATTCTGAAAAGGCGTTTTGTAAACTAGAACATTTAGAATATACTTACATATATAAGGAACTAGTTACAGTAGTTTCCTCTGGGGAAAGAAATTGGGAGACTGGGACAGGGTGGAAGGACAACTTCACTCTATTTAAGTCCTTTTCCATGTTTTGGATTTCATATTATGTGTATATTTTTATAAAATCAGGTTCTCATGGACCTTGGGGGTCATCTAGTTGAAACGGAGAGGTAAGGCATAATTTTTAATAAATAGAATCCTTGACAACTGTTCATCTGCCTCTCCCCTGGACCTCCCAGAAGTCCTCTCAAATAGAGACAGCTTATTTGCCCATTCGCCAGGTTTGCCCACAGAATTGGCGCAAGAGTGGACAGCAGGTGGGACTAGTGTTCTTCATGCTGCTTCCTATTCACTAGTCACACACTGTCACATAAACACTATTCTTTCACTGCTCTTGCGCTCCAAGTATTCCATGCTTAATAATATCTACATTTATTGAGTTTTTAATAAACATATAGCATTGCTAAATTCTCTAAATACATAATCTAATTTATTCCCATTTACAGATGTGAATACCGAATCTAAGAGAAGTGAGTACATGGCTGCTGTGTCCTGACGCTAAGATTCAAATCCGTGTGCGTCAAAAGCCTACACTCTAAATTCCAACACAATGCTCCTTTTGCTTCCACTCTCTCTCACTTCCATTACTCACTTCTTGTCGCCCCATATTCACTGAAGAGTTTTCCACGTGACGTGGTATTTCCATCCTTACCTTATTTGCTGTCATCCTAGGGTGAGGGAAGGAACCCAGGAAGTGCAGGTAGTGAAGGTGGAGGAAGCAGAATTAAAATCATCAGGGAAAAAATAACCATCAGGAATATGCAAGAACTACCTCCTCCTCACACTCCATCACCTCCTCTCCCCAACCACACACACACACACACACGCGCAGAATCATAAACGCCAACACGTATACTGAAGCCCTGACAACTGTAGATGCCATTGCTCAGAATGTTGCTTCTTTTATTTCTAGGACCCGGTGCTTTGGCTTTTGATTTCATCTTTTGTTAGGAACATCACTAAGAGACTCACTGGAAAGGAGAACAGAATGGACTACCTGGTGAGTGCCTGCGTAGTAGACAGAGAAGAATACCCTCTCACAGGGGAGGCTGTAGGGGTTGGGATGGGTATGATCCAGAGTGGAACAGAGCATGGAATTGGGACACAAAGGCTGGCCAGCAACGGGCTGAAACAGGAAGAGGAGGGGAACCAGGAGCTGGGAAGCTCAGCAGGACAGAAGAAGGAAAGACATGTGTCTTAGGCTGCCCGGGCTGCAGTGAAACACTGCCATAGACTGGGTGGCTTAACAGACATTCATTCCTCACAGTTCTGGAGGCTGGGAAGTCCAAGACCAAGGCACCAGCAGACTTGGTGTCTGCTGAGGCCTCTTCCTGGTTGTCAGATGGCCGCCTCCTCGCAGTGTGCTCACGTGGCAGAGAGCGTGGGGAGAGAGAGAGGAAGTGGAAGCAAGCTCTCTCTAGTGTCTCTTCTTATAAGGGCATTAATGTCATTCATGGAGGCTCCACCCTCGTGACCTTATCTAACCCTAGTTACCTCCCAAAGACCCCACCTCCCACTACCATGGCATTGGGGGTTAGGATTGCAACGTATCCATTTGGGGGGATGAGAGGGAACAAAAACATTCAGTCCATAACAGCATCTTTTGTTTTTTTCTTCAAAATTTACAGAGCAATCCTAGAAATGAGAAAGTTAATCATCTCTTTCCCCTTGCCTCCTGGCTAATCAATGGCCTGAACATAAATAACTGAATTATTGTCTTGCTCTCGTCCCAGTGAGCCATCCTACAGCAAAATAAATAAATAAATAAATAAATAAATAAACTGCAAGCAGATCCTGTGCTGAGAACAAATACATAGCTCATCTTCGGTTTTTAAACGTGAAAGTGGTCGCCACAGCCTTCCTAAGGGATGCATGCGTGTGCACACACATGCACACACACACACACACACACACACACAGCCTAAGTAAGAAAATTATCTAGGTGGGTGTCTTGGAATCTTTTAAGTTTCCTACAGCCTGTGTCTCAGGCAGAAAAGATGTTTCAAGTTCTGACAGGGGACTGGCTTGAAAGAGAAACTTTAAAAGATTTAAACAGCTTTCTGAATAAGGCAAAACTCAAACTGTCAAGAAGATTCAGAGTATTTTTCTTATTTTCCCTCACCTTTCTCTGTATTTCTCTTTTTCTCTCCCTTGTGGCACCCCTGGTCGTCTCCTTTTTCCACTCCTCCTTCTCTCGGGCTTCACAAAAGCTATTAAACAGGGCAGCCAATAACGTTGTTTTAACTATAATCACAGCGTTTGGGGAATTAGAAAAAATAAATGCCAGACTTCATTAGAAGACTGTCAGCCTGGGGAAAAAAAAATCTAACTAAGAAACGTGGGAGTGGAGTATCTGGCGCTCTCAGAGCAGCTCATAATCAGGGAGACGCGTTTTCAGGGGATGGTTTCACTTCATCAGCTGGGTTGATGGTAACAGATATTCAAGTAGCTTTACTGAGGTTGGCGCTGTAAGCACAAGGCCAAGCCTGCAGCAGCTCCCCATAAATATTCCCTCATTAAGATATTTTCTCAGAACATATAAGCAAGGTCTTTAACACTGTGCCACTAGTTTGCAAGCCACTGTGAACCCCTTTGCCAGACACACAGTGGCAAAAAGAACCTGAGTAATTTTTAGGAGTGTTCTTTCTATAGGTTTGAACATCTGTGTGGAGCTCAGCGGGGATGGTGAAAAAAAAACCCTGGATCAGGAGTCAGGCAAAGCAAACAACATGTACTGTGGCAAGCTTGCAGTCTCTGCTCTGGAAGCATTACAGTCTGCCATAAGACAACACATAAAGAAAAAACAGTAAACCAGGATCAATGCAACAATAAGGGTAAGAAAATGTATGGAAGAATTTACTCTGCTTTGCTGAGTAGAGACAGCTTTCTAACTACCTGTATCCTCCACATTCCTCTGCCCTAACCAGCTGCATTCTCTTCTCACCTCTCGGTTCCCATCTGTGGCCATGAGCCCACCCAAATGCTGACATCGCTCCCGCTGAGACAGCTTCGTAACAAAGATGCTTTGCCTGTGAAAATCCCTAGTCTGCCCCAGGGCCTGGCAGCTAGTAGCCCTTGGGCCCTTTGTGGTTCCCTGGGCTCCTCACTCTTACCTATTTCTGGCCAGAATTCCCATTCAGTCCTTAGCCAGGCTTCTGGGATGCCTGACTTCTGTCTGTCCCTGTCCAATGGTATCCACTCTCATAGGTCTTTGGCTCACCCCCACCTAGTGATCTGGCCAATGTCCAGACCCCAGATGCTCCCTACTGACCCTCCCGCCCCCTGGGCTGATGAAGTCCTGATCTATGTCTTGTTGGGTGGAGGGTCAAGACCCAGCATTCTTGCCCCAGTTAAGTGAGTTACATTATAATAATGGAAGAATGGAACAATGGTAGAATTGCCTCTTGCTATGACTTGTTATCCTTGTCTAGGTGAAATTACCCAACCAGTCCCTATAAGGTTTAGGAACCAGAAAGAGGTCTCTGTGGCTTTCTGAGATCAACCAGGAGGTCACCCTATCAGAGTGAGCCTCTTCCTCTTTCTACTTATAAAATGAATTAATCCCACAGAGGAAGTCAGCAAGTATCACTACCTTCAAGAGCTCCAAAGAGTACTGCAGCTTAACCTTCCAAATGTTTGGGAGGTACTGAGAAAATGAATTTATTAAGGTCTGGCCCCTGTGTGGCTTGAGTCTGCCTGGGAAGGAGCAATGGAGAGCTAACAATGGGGACAGCCATGCCAGCTGCCTTCTCTTTCTCCTGATCTGTACCCCAGATGTGAAAACGCGGCTCCTATGTTGGGGGGAGGCAGTGCTGAGGAAACACTGTGGGTCTTCCCACAGCAGTAGAAACCTCTAGGATGGAGGCAACAGCTTACTTATCTCCAGACACCTGTGCTCAGGTCAGTACCCGGCACATAGTAACGGCTTGATTGATGTTTAGTGAACAAATGAATAGGACTGTGTTTTACTCCATTTTGAATCTTCCAATTCAGTGACCTTCAGTTAATACTTCCTGAATCGAATCCAATTCTCATTAACAGAAGTTAGGGGGCCCTTTCTGAAATGTTGGCTTAGGAGACCCCACATTTTTAATTAAAGCAATGATTCTCCTTCTGTTTTGGCAGCACAATCTTCAGACAAAAAACAAAATTAATCTAGGTCCTACCTAATCTGGATCCTTTCTAAGGTAGGTGTCATTGAGCTGTGACCCTCAGATATTAGTCTGGCATTTGGAAGTTGGAATCTTGGGTTCAGCTAACGTTGAGAGCAATGAACTGAATGGAATTGACTGAGAATTTCTCATTTGGGCAAATTTCAAACATTGATGTAAAATTATATTGTGTTTCTTTAAACACAGCAGGAATACCAATGAAAAAGAAGATACAGGTCCCTCTCTCTCTCAGGAGTAATTCCAAAGCACTTAATTGGAATCTCAAATAACAACGATGACTTGGATATGGCTTTTGGAAGCAGTGACAGTGCCTAAGAATCACTTTACCTGAGACTTAAATGCATCTACTTCTACATGTCTACTACCTCAGAAAGCCTTGCACACGGAACCTACTGAAGCTTAGTGGAGCCAGGACCCAATCCGATAGGAAATCTGTAATATTTCCTTCAAAATACTAATGTGTTCTACCAGAGATCATGCCAGGATCCAGCAGTCAATAAGGCCTTTTTTAAACCTCTTAATGAAGTCCCAGTTGCAAAGCCATTCTCTGTACTGCTTGCTCGAAATTATCACATTTGCTTGCCAAGACTTGGCTGCTTCCGAATGCAGACTGACTCTGGTAAAACTGTAAAGGTGTCCACATTTGTCCTTGTGTCCTAACTCAATTCTCTGCATCTCCCCTACCTCCCCTGTGCCGCCTTCCTTGGCCTAGCCGCCCCTTAGATACCCCAGGCCCACAGGTGAAAGCTCTTCTCCTTTCTCTGTTCACAAGAAAGCCTTGATGTAAATTCAAGTGACTAGATTTCCTATTCTAAAAATGTTTTTGTGGAATGAAAGTCTTCGTTTTAGTTTGGGGTGGAGGGATGGGGAGAGATGTGAGTAGGTTGATATTCCTGCGTGTATGCATAGGTTTACATGCCTAAGGAAACCCTTATCTGGAACCCTTCAAGTTCAACAAATGTATTCCAGGCACTTTGCAAAGACAAAACGGTGTGTGGGCAGTGACTCTCAACCTTGGCTACACATTAGGATCACCCGGAAGGCTTTTGAAACATGCAAGTGTCTGGGCCTCGCTCCCGCCCAGGTAACGAGACTCTGGGCCAGAGTTTAGAACCACTGGCACGGCGAAACATACTTGGGCTTTGGCACTAGCAGAAGTAGGTTCAAATCCCAACTCTGATACTTACAAATGGCACAACTTTGAATGAATTACTTAGCTTTGGTATGTTTCTAGTGTCTTCCTCTGTAAAATGAGGTAGTGATATCAATCTCAGTGCAGTGTAGATTAAATGACCAGTGGGGTGCCTGATCCCTAGCAGAGGCTCAATAATTTTGGTTCCTTTCCCCCTGTTAACAGACATGTGAGCTAGCACAAGAAATCACAGATGCAAAGAACCAGTACCATAACAGTATCTGGCCCTCCATAAACAGACACATACATTCCTTTTGAAGAGAAAAACCATTTTCTCTGACAGTCCCAAAAACTTCATCCAGAGTAGTGATTTTTCACCTTGGGATATACATTAGAATCACTATCAGAATTTTAAAAATAAAATAGGAAAAAGAAAACATGCAGATGGATATTGGCTCCACCCCCAAAGATTCTGATTTAATTGACCTAGGATAGGACCTGGGCATCAGTATTTTTTAAAAGCTTATAATATGAGCTCAGAATTTAAAATATACTTTTCTAGAACAAAGACATATGTATTATTGTGGAAACAACAATGACTAAATGGTCAATTGTACAACTCTTAGTGGCAGATTAAAAAAATAAAAAATAAGTGGTCAGAAGATTGATTCGCCTTCCAGCTCTGTCACTTAAAGTATGACCTTAGACACGTCACTCACATAAATTCTCCAAAATTGAAAATGGAATTAATAGTATTTGGCTTAGAGGACAGTCATAAGGATAAAATAAAATAATGTAAGTGAAAGTGCTTTTTAAACCATAAAGTTCTGCACAATTTAACTCTTATCATTCTGAAAATGACAATGTCTTGGGTTAGCTGCTTGATTAGTATACAATCCTTCTGAGATTGTCCAACAGCTGGAGGGAGGGGAGGTGGAGGGTGTGGGCATGGGAGTACATAAGGACATAATGTTCACTGCAACAAGACTTTGCCCACTATCTCCAAATGAAAAAAGAGAAAGTTTTTCTCTTGGTCAAGAATCCATCAAACTGGGCCAAGCATGGTGGCTCACGCCTGTAATCCTAGCACTTTGGGAGGCCAAGGCTGGAGGATTGCTTGAGCTCAGGAGTTCGAGACCAGCCTGAGCAAGAGCAAGAACCCGTCTCTACTAAAAATAGAAAGAAATTAGCTGGACAAATAAAAAAAAATATATATATATATATACACAAAAAAAAGCTGGGCATAGTGGCGCATGCCTATAGTCCCAGGTACTCAGGAGGCCGAGGCAGGGGAATCCCTTGAGCCCAGCAGTTTGAGGTTGCTGTGAGCAAGGCTGATGCCACAGCACTCTAGCCCAGGCAACAGAATGAGACTCTGTCTCAAACAAACAAAAAAAAAGAATACATCAAACTTCAAGGCAAATTTCTCACCATCTCATACAACAATTTATCTGGTAAGCAAATAGTTCCTGGGACTTCTTATTTTTGCAATACAGTTTCTACTTCCCAAATTTGGCTTCCTCCTGCTCCTACAATACTCCCCTACTGACAGGTCTTTGAGGTAGACTAAAATAGTGCATTATTCTAATCACACAGCTCCTGGGTGTCAGGTTTAATTTAGCTGCCTGTGCAGCTAAATGCCGGGATATTTTCAAGCCTTTAGCCTCTGGCACGTAAATCAGTCTGACGGTCAGCCAAGAAAAGTATTGAGATGTGAGTTAGCCTTGTGTCCACAGATACCACTCATTACTTCTGTAATAAGGAAAAAAATAACGGATGTTGCATTTAAACCCTACTTTGTGGCAGGTCCTAAATATCAAGAAAGATGAATCCGGAAAGTTTTCTAAATGCTGCTGCCATTCCCCTCTCCCCTCAGTGTTCAGACACTCATCGCAGGTTGTAGCCACATGCCATGCCAAGATTCCTTTAGACAGTGGTTCTCAACCTTGGGTGCACCATTTGGAAGTTTGGGAGAAATCAGAATCTCAGGCCCCATTGCAGACTTGCCAATTCAGAATCTGCATTTTAGCCTGCATTTCCCTATGCACGTTAAAGTTTGAGAAGCCCTGTCTGACAATATCATGTCATCAAAGCCTCCCAAGCCAATGTGGCAGTTAGCGTCCCCCATCTCACAGATGAGGCAACTGAGACTCAGACGGGAGCGATTACGTGATTAGGTCAGGACCATGTGGCTAGTTACTGACAAGCCAAGACTGGTCCCAGATGTGCTGGTTGCAAGAGCAGAGCGCTTTCCACCTCACAACAATGGCCCTGATCTAGGGTTGTTTGGGTTTTTTTAAACTGCCATTGAGGACCCAATGTCTATAATTTATTTTGCATCTTCTGCACAAAGCAGCTTCCCAGGGATTATTCTTAACAGATTAACTGCAAACAGAAGTAAAAGAGAAAAGTTTTGAGAGACACACCATCCAGAAAATGAAGATGACAAAAAGTAAGATTTCTACCGATTAAGGATTCTCACAAGAAAGCCGGAGAAAGGCTTCAATCTATGGATTTCTGGTAACCCTGGAAACCTGCACCTCTGTAGCACAGGGATAAAAACCCTCAAAGGACTGGGATGAAGATTAGTAACATAATTAGAGAGAAGGCAGATGGAACCCTTTGAGAAATAAATCAATATCCACACAGATGCAGAATACCAAAACAGGAACCCTCCTCCACCAGGTGATGCCCTGCAGGGAAACACTGTGGCCGTGTCCTAGGTGGAGCCAAGCATCAGGGACATTGACTGAGGACACTGTCCTGCCATCTTGCACCTTTGCCCTGCCGGATCCAAACTCCAGGCACTAGCAGTCCAGGCTGTGCCAGTGGCTGAAGGAACAACACTACACAAAGGAAAAGCATTGCAATGGATGTGGGTAGACTAATTAGCTGTGTGACCTTAGATAACTCACTTAATCTTTCTGAACCTCAGTTTCTACATCACAAAATGGGGAAGAATAAAACCTGTCCTCCCTCCATCATGGAATTTTGAGTATTAGTTAGGTTAATTCATGTAAAAATGCTTGAGAAATCATGAAGGCTGATAAGTTATAACTAGTGTTATAATTACTAGTTTTATCCTGGCTGTGAGGCATTGACACCTGGACCCAGATTCACACTATCTTGCTGAAAATGTGCCACAGTACTATGCAGAAGCATCAACTGCTGGTCTGCTTGAACTGTGCGTCAAGCTGGGTGCTCACAAATATAGGTTGTTCAGAAGAGACAAGAAATAAACCTGGGAAGACCCCCTAGCAAAATAGCTCCCCCACTGGCAAGCTACATTGCCTCATATTCCACTGATATGGCAGTAGTATATTTTCATAGTGGAAGCATTGTCCTTGGGAAGATTTGAAATGCAAATTTTCCTAGGAAAGGTAACACAGTGACTGTTTATCAGTCATTTACACTTTAGTCTGAATTAATCTGTCCACAGATTCCTTAGGTACTACTCTTAAGTAAGGGAATCAAATGGTCATTTCAATAACAGAGAAAAGGGAAAGAATTCTAGAAACTGAAATCCTGCCTTGAGAGGCAATTCTTGCCTCCCTATTACAAGAGGGCATAGGAGGTAAGAGTCCCAAACTAGTGAGAAGAACACTAAGTAAAGGAGTGGTAGAGAGAACAGAACCAAACTCATTTATACAATTTTCTCAAGGTCTAAAAGGGGAAGAATTGAATCCTGTGTTCCTTTGATCCAAGTCCCTGTTTGCACTGATTTCTTTGTCTTTTCCTGTTTGGAGCAGAGTCTAGCTTGATATTGCTCCAGGTAATGGAAAAACAAAGCTAATTTAACATTCTCGACTATTGCTCCTCCTAAGTCATCATTTATTACAGACAAGTAGCTATCTGCAATGCTCTCCTAATTGTAGCATCTTTTTATGAAAAGTCCCTTATAGGGGATTGGAAGGCTTTTGTCCAATGTAAGTTACCTATTTCAAGAAAAAAGAATTCAGGGTCCTAAAAATTATCCTCTAAGGCCATGGGCCTGGGAAATGTTCTAGAACCCTTCACTGGTATAACACGCTTCCTCAATTTCCCCAGGGAGATCAGTGTCTGGAGAACTGAAGACAAGACAATGAGGGGATAGCACTGAACTAACCAAACAAAATGGATAGCTCACACTACCCAGACGGACCCTGATGAATCCTATTCCCCACATTCGCGAGCTTTTAAACCAGCCAGCTCATCCATGCCCCAGCTACCACTGATGAGCAGACACAAACCACTCAGGGTGTCCATGCAGTCACCTTTGATCCCGCTCTCGCTGTGAATCCCTGCACTCCTCCAGTTATGGTGGATCCTAGCCTCGCTGGTCTTCCCTTTCATTTCTGGCCCTACTCTCATGCATTGTACTTGAGCCCTGGATTTAGATCCCAAATGTGGTCCTCAGAACTCTTGACTCATTGCAGTAGATTGGATGTATTCATCGCCAACTTTTCTGATTCTCCTCCCTATGAGAGGATTATAGAAGCCTGTCCTGTCGAATTCTCACGTGATCAATGAAAAGAGGACTAAAATGCCACTAAGAATCAGAGCAAGGCTTGTCATCTCTGTTTTCCCTCTGTCTCAGTGACAGGAGATGTTTCAGGAAAAGGCTGGCCCATCAGCCTGGGCCCAGCGTAGAGACCAAAAGCAGAGTTGCCACTGGCCCATGTTGGACATGGGAGTGAGAAATAAACCTTTGTTATCATAACATTGAGATTTGGGAGTCTCATTTGTTACTGTTACATAACTGATTGACACATCCTTGGATTCCTACCATCTATAGCGACTTCAAACACACAGACCACTGCTAGATCTGACTCCAGCCCCAACACACTGTGATCTTCAGAGAGGGAGGACAGACACAACAGCCAGGGAAAAGCAGTGTATTCTGTGCCGACTTCCCCTGGGTAGTGGTGTGTAATATCGAGTCCCTTGATCACATCTGTCTTTCTGGGTTAAGGCCTTTACCAAAATCTCTTCCCAGAATCTGGCTTCCTACTCGATACCAGGGGCCCCTTTGGGTAAACTCGGCATTATTTTACGAGAAGGCTGTGGTGGACTCTCATTACGCGCATCTTTTTTAGACCTTACACAACGAAATCACCCACCTGGCCTCACCTAGGCCATCTTCTAGTTGAGTAAATTGCCAAACCCTACTCAATACTACAAAGCTGAATTTCTGAAAACCCAGCGGCAATCATTAGAGGTGTTACTTTCCGTGTCAAATTTCCTTCACGTATGGATTTTCATTTCTTCTCTTTATCACCTTCTCAACCATGGAAATAAGGTGGCAAGGTTGAAAGAATGCCGCTCTGGAGTCTGACACACACAGCTCCTGCTGATGCCGTGTCCCCCCGTGTAACTTTGGGACGCTTTTACCCTCTCGAGGCTTCACCTCCTCGTAGGCAAGTCTGGGGCAACTTCCGAGATTGCCAGCTGCTGTGGGGCGTGTCTGACACGGAGTAAGCAGATGTTCCAAGACCCGTGGCTACTCCCTGTTGCATCTTCCAAGCCCCGGATTTCCTCCTTATCGATAACAGATAAATCCCAGGGAGATATCTTTCGGGGAGGTGTCCCGGTTGTGTGTGTGTGTCTTCTCCCTCGCACCCCACCACTCCCGGAGACTGCGGTGCCTTGAGGGTGAAGATTGAGATGTGCTCCTGTTTGCCACGTAAGTAGTTACCAAACGGCCCCCGGAGTGTACTAAATGCTCAGTGTACCTTGCTACAGAAAATCACGAATGAATGAGTTCGAAACAGTGAGTCTTACAAAGTAACTTACCACTACTCCTCTTTCCACTCCTTTCGCCTTAGTTCTCTCCGTTTGAGTGCTCAGTCGGGGCCACGGTCAGATGAAGGGAATGTGAGCGTGTACGTGCGTGCGCGCAGCACCCCGAGGTCTTCAGAAGAGGAGTGCGATGTCAAACAAAATATGTTTTAAAAAGTGTATTTTGTTGAAATAAAATCGGGAAGGAGAGATCCTGCCCCTCGGTGGCTAGTTATTGTTCATCGTTCTTTAACTCCGTCGTGCCCTGAGGGCTGCAGGAGAGAGCGGCCGACTCTGCCGTGCTGGCGGATTTTTACTGTGTTCACAGTGTACACAGTTTATTAGCAGGAGTTACAGCCACCCAGTGATTTAAATTATACATGAAATCATGATAAAAATTTTAAAAGGCAACCAACCTCCTTCTGCCTGTGTTCGATTTTGTAGAGTGTGAAATAGAACAAGCTTTTGGGTTTGTTCTTGGACAGATTTTTCCCTTGCCTGGTCTCCTCCACACGCTTTCTCCCCAAGTTTGGGATTGGATCCAGAGTTTTCTAGGGGATCTCAATCCAGAGCTAGGTGAAAAGTCTTTCTTACTATCAGCTAAGCCCTCGTTTTGAAGTGCTTTGGAAATAAAAGATAGTTCTCTCCCCAAAAGCACTTTCAGTAAGTATAATAAAGTGCAGTGCTTTGTAAATTGTGTTCTGTGGCCACCTCCCTCAAAGTCCCTGGGATGGATGAGTTAAAATGGTGATTTCTGGGCTCTTTCCTAGATGGGTTGGATCAGAATTTCAGGGAGGAAGCTCAGGAATCGATATTTTTAATAACCTCCCTCGGTAATTCTTCCGCACACTAACTTGTGAGAATCACTAGTATATTGGTTAAGAACATGGGTTCTAGAGTCAGATGGAACCAAGTTTGAATTCTTACTAGCTACTTGACCTTAAACAAGTTACTTTACTTCCCTAGACCTCAACACTCACACATCTGAAAAACTACCCCATAGTTTGTTGGGAAAATAAGATGAAATGAGATTACGTATGGAGAGCAGTGCTTCTCAAACTCTGTGTGCATAGAAATCACCTGGGGATCTTGTTAAAATGCAAATTCTGATTCAGAGGATGTGAATTGGGACCTAAGAGTCTCCCTTTTTGTAGCAAGCTCTCTAGTAAAGCCATTGCTGCTGGTCCTCCATCCACACTTTGAGTAATTAGCAGGCACACAGTAAATTCTTAATAATTGTTAGCTCTTCCACTAATCAGCTGGGTGAAAATGGGAAGAGAGAGAGTGCAGTGACTTTCTTTTAACCCTCATCATCCATTAGAATTACATATGGTGTTTTGAAAAATGCAGATGCCAAGCCTGATATGATGGTGCATACGTGTGATCCCAGCTACTTGGGAGGCTGAGGCAGGAGGATCACTTGAGCCCAGGAGTTGGAGGCTCACCTGGGCAATATAGTGAGACACCATCTCTAAATGTAAATTAAGATGTTAAAGAATGCCGATGCCTAGACTCCTATCTCTGAAAATTCTGATTTGGCATCTTCACGGTAGAGCCCAGGAATCCGTGTTTTTAAAGTGCTATGAGTGAAACAAGATGGAGAACCAATGGATCTAAAGTAATAAATATCTTGGGTAAAAATTATTTTGTAGCCACTGAAAGGGTGTCCAAATGTCCCCCCCTGTACAAAACTCTTGTTTACCATGATGCTAATCTAAAGTGCCTGAGTACTTTGGCCATTGAAAGAGGCGGCCTTGCTGAAATAACAGGAAAATGTTTAACCCCAAAATTTCCTAATAACAGCTAAAGATCAATCCCGTGAACTCTCTCTCTGTGCTCTCTGCTGGCAGGCACCCTGCCAGTTCCGCTTTCACAACATCTAACAGGAGCCCAACAGACAAAAAGGAGATGCAAATCTTTCTGTTTACATTTTCCAGAAACTGCTTTTAGAATTCATCTTAAAGCCTCAAGGTGTTCCTGAGAAGCTTTTGGACGGACAGCAGGGAAGCAAACTCCATACCTTAGTTTCCTGCCCAAAACCATATCTCAGGGGCAAAATCACATCCCTTGCAATAAGCCTGACTACATTTCAGAGATAACCAAGTCTCCAGGAGCAAACAAGAAAACGGACAACCTGACATCTTGCAGCTGCCTCCTGCTAACTACTCCACAGCCGTGCTTCCGTTGTCATCTTGCCACCAGGAAGAAAGAAAAGGAGCGGATGCAGCAGTTTCTCATGGCAATCACTATTTTTTCTCTTCGTTCCCATAAAATGAGCAAGCCACTTGGCCTCAGGGGTGGCGCCCCCTTTTCATTCTTTCCTCTCTCTCACTCTCTCATTCTCTCTCTCCTTCTAAAAGGATAAAACAAACTTTTTAACTTTTATATATCCTAATCTCTGCACCAGAAACTTTTCTCCACCCACACCGTGAGCACCTACCAGGCTTTCCCCCCTAACAGCCAATGAAAAGAGGAGAAAGAAAATTTTGGCCTTAGACCCTAGACTGCTCTGGAGCCTCCAGCAAGTCTAGGGCCAGTCTCCATTGCCTGCTGTCCTTTACTGTACAAAGGAAGGTGAGGTTGTAGGAGGCAAACACCATGGGGGATCCAATTCCATCACTTACTAGCTGTGGGACCTTGGGCATGGTGCTTTAACTTTCTGCTCCTCAGGTGCCTCATCTATAACATGGGGATAATATCTTTCCCCGAGGACTCTACTGATGAAAAAAATGAGTGAAAAAAATAAAGAAAAAAAAGTGTGGTCCATGGACCATCAGTATTGGTATCACCTGAGAGCTTGCTTGAAATGCAGAATCTCAGATCTACTGAATAAAAATCTGCATTTTAGCAAGACACCCTCCCCACAGTGATTCCTATGCAAAGTTTGCAAAACACTGCTTTATGGTATTAAAAGAAAATGAGGAAGGATTATAAGATTAAATTGTCCTTGTTCTTTAGGGTCTCACAGTCTCACTGGAAAGGAGCAAGCCTTACCCATGAACAATTAGAGATGGGTACAAAGCCATCAAAATCAAGTGCTAAATACTGGCCAGGTGCGGTGGCTCACACCTGTAATCCTAACACTCTGGGACACTGAGGCAGGAGGATCACTCAAAGTCAGGAGTTCAAAACCAGCCTGAGCAAGAGCAAGACCCTGTCTCTACTAAAAATACTAAAAATAGAAATGAATTGGCCAACTAAAAAAATATATATTAAAAAAATCAGCTGGGCATGGTGGCACATGCCTGTAGTCCCAGCTATTTGGGTGGCTGAGGCAGGAGGATCACTTGAGCCCCGGGGTTTGAGGTTGCTGTGAGCTAGGCTGACGCCACGGCACTCTAGCCCAGGCAACAGAGTAAGACTCTGTCTAGAAAAAAAAAAAAATAGAAAGAAAAAGTGCTAAATACTGTCCATACTTTTTCCAGAAAATAGAACTATTTAAAAACAATAGCAGCAGCAACAACACTATTTAACACTCTTTCTAGCTCTGGTTATAATAATCAGTGCTCTCCAAATGTTTTCATGATCAAGAAACAAAGAATGAAAATTGTACTTCAAAGCGGAATTAAGGAATGGGGTTGTTCAAGAACAGAATCAACTGTTTGGGGTACAGCTTCTGAAACTTCCTGGCAAACCACCTGGACATCTTGTGAAAATGCAGATTCTGAGATAAGGTCTGAGCTTCTGCATTTCTAAAAAGTTCCCAGAAGATGCCTAGGCTGCTAGCCCACAAATAGTACTTTGAGGAGTAAGGGTGATGGATTCAGACCACCCAGGCCCTGTACCAGCAGCCCTAAGGGCCAGGGAGGAATATATGTCTCAGTATAACTTAAGCCTTCTGTGGCACAATGGATGGAAAGAGCTACCCTAACTCATCCCATATATATGGGACCAGAATGCGTTGTTTCTGCACCTGAGGACATCTTTAGTGCCTGGTGTGCACGTGGGAGTGAGGGTGGATGGAAACATACTTGCCTTACCTGTGCATATGTACAGTATGTCAGCCAATGCTGCTGAGAAAGGAAGCTGTTGGGATATATGATTCTGCAGGCTGAGAAACCTGTCTATATAAACCTTTCTGTTTCTCCGGGACTGTGTAGGTGCATTCACGTACATATCTCTCCTTGGAGCAGGACAATATGAGTGCACAGCTTCCAGGAGCTACACAATGTTCTTTCTCTGGCACTTGCTTTGTGCATAGATGTTTAACAACCATGTCAGCTCGCTCTTCCATGAACTCCCCTGGTAATTGGTTTCACGTCATTTTGCCTCGGTACAGCATTCCTACTCCCCATGCCCATGGGACTACATGTCTGATGGCCCCAGGTAGTGCTATATTACCTCCTTCTACCTGGACACATGATATAAGACTTTATCAAGACCTTTATCTACAAAAAAGAATATGCTTAATTAACATTACCCAGAAAGCCTGACAGCTCAATATTCAAATATTCATTCATATAACTATTAATATAGTCTTACTGGAGAAATCAAAAACCACAAGGGAAAAATGAATACATTTAGACAAAAATTTTAATTTCTTTTTGGCAAAAAAACACCAAAAATAAGATTAAAAGACAAATAGCCGCTGAGCACAGTGGCTAAAGCCTGTAATCCTTGCAGTCTGGGAGGCCAAGGTGGGAGGATTACTTGAGCTCAGGAATTTGAGACCAGCCTGAGCAAGAGCGAGACCCCATCTCTACAAAAAATAGAAAAAAATAGCTGGGCGTGGTGGTGCGCACATGTAGTCCCAGCTACTCAGGAGGCTGAGACAGGAGGATCCCTTGAGTGCAGGAGTTTGAGGTTGCTGTGAGCTAGGCTGATGCCACCGCACTCTAGCCCGGGCAGCAGAGTGAGACTCTGTCTCAAAAAAAACCAAAAAAAAAAAAAAACCAACTATTTTCTTCATTTACAGCTGCTGCCATAAGACAGAAAGTACCCCTCCCTGAAGACCTTTTGGAGGCTTTGCATGGTGATTTATCATTTAATATCAGGCCCTTAGCCCATCTCCCCTCCCCCACAAACATCTATTCAAATCTCAACGCTGCTACTTACTAGCTGCTTGCTTTTGAGCAATATATTTAACCTTCATAAGCCTGTTCCTTCACCTGTAAAATAATGATTTTAAAAATTTGCCTCAGAAAGCTGTTGTGAGGATCAAAGAAGGTAATATAGATAAAATGCCTAGCACAGTGCCTGAATACCAGGTTGTTAAGAGGGTAAGCGCAGGACAAGTATGCTATTCACACTTAAAGCAGAGATAACGGAGGACTGCTCTTATCAACAGCAATGGTGCTGCCTTTGCTTTTTCCTATTTCTGGTGACTCTGGTCTCTCTTCCCTTGTCTAACAAATTCGTGAGCACAGGAAAAGAAATTCCCCGAGGCCTCTCGCGTGCAGGCAAACATTCTAAAGTTTGGCTAATCTGCCCTCTAGTGGCAAACATTATAATTTCCACCCTCTTTTTTTTTTTCCAGCTGGAGTTGTAAGAAAACTCCCATAAAGAAAGTCATCCGAGGTATTCGCCCCATCTCCTCCTACTGGTCCTGTCACCACTATGTAAAGTTAGGATAGTGCCTGAAACTGGCCTACTGCTCGCTTCCTTGTGTCCAAGCTGTGAAGGTCCTTCTTCAAATGCAAACGTGTACCTAGGAAGAGAGGTCTAACTGTGAATCCTTTAGCTTGCATGAGCTAAGGCTGAGGAGTGAGTTGCAGAGTAGACGAGGACCAGGAAAGGCCACGGACAGTTAGCCATGAAGGTGAGCCAGAAAGCGGAACCGTGTCAGTCCCAAGGGTGGGGAACAGAAGGCACAAGTGTCAAAAATGTTTTGTCTGCTCCCTCAAAAATCGTAATTTTTTATCTCAGAGTAATACCTCAGAACAGAGGTGGATGTCATAAAACTCGAACACACCTCTCGAGGGAAAGGAATGCAAACCTTCCTAGCCCAAAGGTGACTCTCTTTAACACGTTAGTATGCATTCATGCTAGTGTCAAGAGCCTTAGAATTTGAGTCAAAAGACAGGGGAGAGAGTGTCACTCTTGCTGTTGACAAGGTGTGTCATGGCGAGCAAGCCATTTTAGCATTTCTGAGCTTGGGTTTTCTCCCGTGTAGAATGGGCATGCTGGTGACAATTTTACTCACAGTAAAATGCTTATAGACCATGTAATGGTTCTGTTATTCTAAGTCTCTCTGACAATGGTGTGTTGTGACGAGTGCTGAAGATGAAAGAGGGGCATGTACTGAAAAGGGATACCCTGCTTCTGACCTCGGCTTGATGGCTTGATGACATCAGAATAGGTTATGACGTCTTTGGCCCTTTGGTAAAGCTGTGGAGGGAATGTGCAAGATGAACAGATCCCTACCAGAGGACTGGGGATGGGGGATTTCAAAAGTAGATTCCAACAGTGAAGTCTTTGGAACAAAGATGGAGGGGAGAGAAAGAAAAAGGCGGGGAGAGGAGCCAGAGGCTTGAAACCTGGGAAGTGTTATTGGACATAAGAGATTCAACTCACAGAAATAAGATAAGGGCTTTATCTAAAGGAGAAAGGCCAACATGAACCCAAATGTGGAACCTACAGAGATGGGCTTACTGTAACAGAGGGAATGGCTTGAAAAAAAAATGGCAAAGAGATTTTCTGTCTTTTTAAAACTTCACCTACTCTTTTGGGAACTGCAGCCTGGCCTGCGTCCCTGAGGCAGGTTAAGTCTTTTGTTAAAACTCCCAGGTGGTCCCAGCCCCCAAGGCGGGCAGCTGGCAGAGTTCACAGGCTTTGTTTTTGGCAGAGATGGGAGGATTAGAATAGTTAACCACAGTAATTGCCTATAGCTGAGAACCCTCCCTTTAAAAGCTCTCTATTTCTGCCTATGCTGGGAGAAATTTGGGGTTTTGAGATGAGAAGATCTATTATATTTCTTCCTTTGCCAGCAAAGTAGACTTTCTTTCCTTCCTCCTCAAACAGCTTGTCTGCGTTTTTCTGATTCAGCCTCGTGGACAAGTGGCAGAGCTTTTGGTAACATTAGAGAGATGGAACATGCTGCAGGGGGTTCTGGGAGCTCCAGAAAAGGTGCTTCTGTCATGGGTGGTGCATGACAAATGGTGATGAGACCATTCTCAACTGATGTGACTTGAAAATTGGGTCATTAAGGGAACAAGTCAAGTAAAAGGTGGTACCCCAAGCACATTCTTATAGCCAAAGTTTTATCACATCGGATGTATAGGGGGAAAAAGCTCCCTACTAGCCAATGAACTAAAGCCCAGAGCTATTTTTTAAGCTGGATTGTATTATAATAATCAGAACAAAGATCATGAAAACAGTCAATTATTTGTGGGTACCCATCTTTTTTCATTTGTTCATCGTATATTGAGGACTGCCTGTGGTTCAAACACTGCTCTACCTAGCCCTGTAGAGGTGCCAGATAGATTAGACGTGGTGGTTCCCTTCAAGGTAGAAGGTGACATTAATGTTGAAGAGGGAAAGTTCAGGGTACAGAGAGATCACGGCTGGAGGAGAAACACAGACACCGCAGAGCACTGTTCACATAAGAACTCAGTAAATATTGGGTGATTGGGGTGGAGTGGAATACAAGGGAGTGAGCAGAAAGGAATGGGGAAGTATGGACTTTAGTGTCAGAAAACCCCAGCTCTGTTTCTTGAACCATGTAACACTAGGCAACTTAAGGGCTCAATAAAATGGTAGGTATTAGAATTCTTAAGACTACATTAGCCTTGAGAGGTTTCTGATTTGTGGAAATGAAGGGAAGGGCATTTTTATCTCACTACTTACCAGCACATACTTGGCTTGATTCTCTCAGGAACCATCCTTCCCACCGAGAAGCTCATATAAAAGGCAAGCAGCACACCAGGCATGCTGGAAGATGACAGCAACACTCACAGTCACACAACATTAATTCCATCCTAATAAAGAGCAAGAAATCCCACATCCTTTGCCCATCCAAAGACACCACGATTTTACACTGCCCAGTTCTGAGTTGGGAATATGTGAACAAATGGAGTTTTTTCTTACACTTCACAATCCTTGCACTAGCTTCAAGAGGAAGTGTTTTGGGTTGAATCGTGTCCCCTGAAAATTGACATCTCAACCCCCAGCACCTTAGAATGTGACTTTGTTTGGAAATAGGGTCATTGCAGATGTAATTAGTTACAATGAGCAGGGTGGGCTCCAAATGCATTACCACTGGTATCATAAAAAGGGGAAATTTGGACAGAGAGAGAGAGAGAGAGAACACCATGTGGAGCTAAAGGCAGAGACTGGGGTCTCTTCAAGTCAAGGAACTACCAGAAGCTAAGAGGCTTAAAACAAACCCTCCTCTAGCACCTTCAGAGAGAACATGGCCCTGCCAACAGATACCTTGATCTCAGACTTCTAGCCTCCAGAATTGTGAGGTGGTAAATTTCTGTTGTTTAAGCCACTCAGTTTGTGGGACTTTGTTATGGCAGCCATAGCAAACTGACATGGGAAGGCTTTAGGGTTTTTGAGAAAGGGAAGAGCATGTTTGGGGTAGAAATAAGAGTTAAATACTCTCTACGATGAGGGCAAAGGCCAAAAGGCTCCTAGTGAAAATGCAAGGAGACAGCTTAAGAGAACCACACACAGAGATGTGCGTCTGAGGCCAGAACAGACGTGTGGATGATACCAAAGGGGAGGAAGTCAAAGAGACAAGATTTCCTAAAAAGAATGACACTGGACGACAACAGGTCATATTGACTCTAGGAGATAAGATCTGGACATAGGAGACTGGTACTGAGAGGTCTGCTATAATTCAATCAGAAAACTAAGATTACGATTAGGAAATAGCATCAATTGATCCAGTGATTCCAAAAAGTATAGTGTAGCATTGAGCATATATACTTCACATCAGGCTTAGTGTAGAGCAGCGCTTCTCAAACTTTAATGTGTGTACAAACTGCTGCAGATCTCATTAAAATACACATTCTGATACGGCAGGTCTGGGATAGGGCCTGAGGGTCTGCATTTCTAACAAGTTCCCAGGGGATGCCGACACAGCTGGTCCTTGGGCCACACTTTGGGTAGCAAGGCTGTAGATTACTGTTATGTTCACAGGTAAATGGAAATAATTTTGGATGAAGAGAATGCTATGAAAACAGTACTGATTCTTGTTCTTGTTCTATAAGAGGTATCAGTTAAAGCAGGTCAAATGCAGTAACAAAGACATGGTAGTGTTGAAGTTACATGCTCCAAGTCTGGACTGGTGGCCAAATCACAGTAGGCTCTTTTATAGTTATTTGCATGCTTCTATGTAAGATATTTACAATTTTTCTATTTGGTCTTTACAACTTAAGTTTTTAAAATGTTAATTTTTACAACTGCTCTATATGATAAGATAGGTATTAACATTTCTGGTACATGGAGTGCCCAATAAATGGTGGGTCTTTATATCCCCATTTTATCAATAGAGACTGAGCTTCAGAGAGGTCAACTGTTGGTACAGGAGATGTTCAAACCCACATCTTTGGACTGCAACTGCAAAACTCTTCCCTACCCTACCTACCCTCCTCGATGGCTATGTACCTTTCTGGGTCATAAATGATCTTCCTGTAACAGAGTAGTCTCCCTCCTCTCATAGTTATAGAAGCATAAAATTGAGAGTGGGGAATACGTAACAGAGGGAATGGCCTAAAAAAAAAAAAGGCAAAAATATTTTCTGTCTTTTTAAAACTTTCCCCACTCTTTTTGGGAACTGTGGCCTGGCCTGCATCCCTGCCTTGGATAGATGGTTAAGAGGGGCAGGGGAATGTCTTTTGTTTTTTGTGTTACAGGAGATGGCTCAGCCATCCCAGGCCCAGTACCCACCTCCAAGGTGGGCGGAGGTCACAGGGTTTGTCTTCCGCAGAGATGGGACGATTAGAATCATAAACGACAATAGCCTAGAACTGAAGTCTCTCCCTTTAAAAGCTCTGTATTTCTGCTTATGGACAGGGATTTGGATTTTGAAATGAGAGTCTGCCATTTTTCCTCCTTTGCCAGCAAAGTAATAAACTTCTCTTTCCTTCTCAAACCACTTGTTCTTGTTCTTCTGATGCAGTCTTGAGGACAAGTGTGGAGCTCTCAATAACATCCCATCTTTTTATCTAGACTTCCCTGTCTTTTTAAGCAAGTAATTCAAACCATATACACATATGGGCTAATAAATATTAGTAATTTTGATAAATACATTAACAACGTGCTAAGAAAGATTTAAAAGATGGAATAAGACCAATGAATTTCCCTATTCTCTCCTCTCTTTTCTTACTCTATTTAAGTAAATGGCTCAGTTCCTTGGTTCAACTCCTGCCCCACATCTTTAAAAAAATAGCTATAGCTTTTAAAAGTCTTTCTCAGCCCATCTTTCCTGCCTGGCACTCTTAATCTCACTCCTGGTAGCAGCTCTAAATTATCCTATTGAGATACTGTCACTTGCTAAGCTCTTGTGGTGTTTATGCCAGGGAAAGAGAGGGCAATTGGCAGGTGGCCAGATAGAAGGTCTTCAATTACCTCTGTTCTGGCAGAGATGCCATTTCTTCTGAATTTCATATATAAGAATTGAGGGTTCCTTCCCACTTCAATGTCAGTTCTCATACTGGATGTGGATAAAGATTAAAGTGAACTCAGAACAGTGAAAACTTTACCATCAGAGAATCCTTTTAAACTGCTCCAATCCCAAATGGCTTCAGTTGCATTTTGAATAGAGGCAGCATTACATGGAAATGACACTAATGTCATTACTGCCTAGGGCAACTCTTCCTTTCTATCACTGGTTACTGATGTTCATTCTCAACAGCTTAACAACACTAGAAGCTAAACATACATACCTCTCCCTAGGCCTATAATGTACAAAAGGACCTAATTAAAAATCAAACCAAAAATACCAATAAACACATTATAATTTTGGTTTTTTTCTTCTGTAGCCTAAAACAAATATATTAAAATATAAGCCAGAAAAGATAACATTTATTGTAGACTTTGTGCCAGGCATTGTCTTAAGAGCTTTAGATGTCACAACAGTCTTTTGAGTACTTTTACAACATCTCTTTTACTGATGAGGAGACTGACTTTTAGGGAGGTTCACTAACTAGCTCAAAGTCACAGAGTTGGTAAGCCAGAAATTTAAATTCAGGCAGTTGACTCAGGTCTAAGATCTTAACCATTATTCTATATTATCTCCCAAGATGTCCAGATGTTGTTTGTCTATAAGAATTTAAATGTAAATCTACAGCCTTATTTAATTTGCAAAACACCCCAGAAATTCCTTTAAAGCAGCTTAAGTAAAAGGAAAGATTTAATGGCTTATATTCCCAGACCTTTAGAATGGACAGGCATGTTGCTGACTTCAGGGGTTTCTGGATCCAGGGACTGAACACTGCCAGGATTCTCTCTCTGTGTTCCTTGCTGTCTGTCAGACTCATTCTTTCAGATCAGCTTGTGGGAGACCACATGGTGGAGAACTTCCTGGAGAAAGCTACAGGATCATATCCTAACATAAGCCCAGAGAAAAAAACACTCATCTCTGCTGGTTCCAGTAAGAAAAATTCCTATGAAAGACTCTGATTGGGCTGGGTGCGGTGGCTCACGCCTGTAATCCTAGCACTCTGGGAGGCAGAGGCAGGTGGATCGCTCAAGGTCAGGAGTTCAAAACCAGCCTGAGCAAGAGCGAGACCCCGTCTCTACTAAAAATAGAAAAAATTAGCCAGTCAACTAAAAATGAAACAAAAAATTAGCCGGGCATGGTGGCTCGTGCCTGTAGTCCCAGCTACTTGGGAGGCTGAGGCAGGAGGATTGCTTGAGCCCGGGAGTTTGAGGTTGCTGTGAGATAGGCTGACGCCACAGCACTCTAGCCAGGGCAACAGAGTGAGACTCTGTCTCAAAAAAAAAAAAAAAAGACTCTGATTGGCCTAATTTAGGTCATGTATCCATCCTTAGTCAGTCACAATGGCAAGGGACATAAAAAATTGTGGACCCATGACCAGGCACTAAACCTAACACAAAGCATGAAATAATAGGCACATCTTTTTTGGGGTGTAGAAGAGTATCTCTGAATCTGTATTGAGGCTGCTAAAGAATATGTTTAAAATTAATACAATTATTCTTCAACATAAATATGACAGGAAATGGGGACAAAGGCAGAGAAGAAGAACCCTAGTATTTGGAATGGGGACAGAAATTCTGGTCCTGGTTCCATCCTTCATTTACATGTGCTCTTGGCCAAATGCTCTGTAACCCAGCTTCTTCATCTGTAAATCTGAGGTGGGGTTACACTACTTTTTCTTTGTGTGCTTGATAGGTCCTTCCTCCAACTTTTGATGTTTTTCAGAGTTTGGTTCTTAGCTTGTTGCTCTTCTCACTGCAAATTCTCCCCAGGTGATCTCATCCACTTTTCTAGCTTTTGTTATTACTCACATAACAATGAAATTCCTTTATGCTGAGCCCAGTTCTCTCTGTGGGCTACCTACCAATGTATTCATCTTTTTATAGCACATCACTGGATGTCCCACAGGCACATGAAGTTCATCATATGCAGAACTGAGCTCATTGCCTTGTTCACTTAACTCCCATTTTTTTATTTCTCCCTTGAGAATCAAGAATCAACATTGCTACCCTAGCTAGCGGCCTGTGAGATTAACTTCACTCTCCTTTTTCCCACAACCTCACATGCAACTGTTTGTCAAGTACTACTAATTTTGTCTCTTAACTATTAACATTTCTGGAATTCATCCCTTTGTCTAGATATGTCATAAACAGCTCAAATTCAAAATATTCAAAGCTTAACTCATTACTTCCCCTTCCAAAACTTGCTCCTCTTCTGTGTGTTCTGGAACTTGGGCATCATCTTTGATTTCTTCCTCTCTTTTGCCTCCTATAACTAGATAACAACCTCCAATTCCTGATGTTGGGCTTCCTATGCAGTCTACCCACTTCTCCCCATTTTCATTGCTATTATCTTTCATTTCCTGCAGTGGAATCCTAATCAGGTTTCCTGCCTCTGTCTTCATTCTTCACTCCCTCTGACCTCTTCCACAGTGCAGCCAGAACTGATCATGTCAGCAACTTCCCATGTCCACTCAACATTTTCTAATCCTTTCATTCCTTCTGTTTTTAACCCTCTAGACTGCAAAATCTAGTACAGAAGTCATGATCCAGTTACCCTCATCTTCCCTGCACCTAGCACAATGTACTTGGCACTTAATAGATGCTCAATAAATATTAACCTATGCTCACCCTAACCGTAAGTTGTTTTTTTTTTTTTTTTTTTTACAGCCAATCGATTTCTGACATGTTCTCGCTGCTTTGGCTCTCTGGAGGCACAGGGTAACACGATATGGCTCACTGATGTATGAGCTGGAGTCCTTAAATGAATGCTATCAGACACTACCTGCATATATTATAGTACCAATGAATTGTGTAGTCAGTACATAAAAGGATGCATATCCCAGGATATCTTCACGATGGGGCCTTAAAACTAAAGTCACCTTTACGGTTATGGGCAAATATCATCCCCTTTCCTGGCCTCTGTCTCCTGATCTGTAAAAGGAGCACGTTAAGAGAGGAAGTGAAACTTCCAAGCCTTGGTAGGTTGACAAATAATGGGCTTCTACGTAGGGCCGGCGTGTGCGTGTGCGCGTGCGCAGGGAGCGGGGCTTTAACGCGGAGCGGCCTTCCCAGCGATCCCCGGGGGAGGCGGGACCGGGCCGATTCCCGCGGTTTGGCCCCGCCATTGGCGGGCGGTTTGAATGACGGAAGTGACGGCGGCTCGCCAATGGCCGCCCCGCAAGCGCAGAAACGGCTGTTCGGCGGCGGATCGGCGGGGGCGGCCGAGGCCGGCTTGGTCAGAGTCACAGCTGTTGACTCCGGGTTCGTGGTCCTCAGGTGAGTGACGGAGTGCGAGAGTCTTTGAGGCCCAGGAGCTGGGAGTGTGCTCCGAAAGAAGGGGAGCCCAGGAAGGCGCCGCGTGGTGAACGCAGCGCCGCCCGCGGTTCCCAGGCGCCCGCAGGCCGGGAGCCCTGCCTGCTGCCGGGCTGCGGCTGTACGAGCCCCCAGGCAGGAGGCGCGTCGGGCCCAGACCGACAGCTTGGTGCGAGAGGCTGCTCCGGGCCTTCTGCGCGCGTGGGTTCGCGAGCCCTCCCGGTGTTGGGTCGCGCGGGCTTCCCCCGCAGCCTCTCTGGTCCCTGCGCTTCCAAGCCGGGGGTGGGGGCGGCCGCGAGGGCCTCTGCTGCTGCAGCAAACGCTTCCCCCAGGTCACCGGCGGACATGGCCAGGCACCTGGTAGCTGTTTGAGTATTGCATAGAATCTTTTCATTCAAGCAGTGCGCTTTCTTTTGGTGTCTACCGCCTTCAACTCCTCAGGTATTAAGACCTGTCAAAAACTCGGCTTTTAAAACACTGGCAAACGTTTGAGTCTTTAATACTTAGGATGTGTTTGGCAATTTCACACTGATTAAATCACACAGTCAGAGCAAACCTGTTGGGGGAGATGCTATAACTTTCTTTATACAGTTTAAGAAAGTGTGACTAAGGTGACTTGGCCAGTGTCTTCCTGCTAATAAGTGCCAGTGTTGGGTCTTGAATCCAAATCTTCTAAATTTAGTATTTTGTGATTACCGTGTAGCAGGTGCTTTGATAAAATCCTCAAGACAAAATCTTGCTAGATAAGTAGTATCATCACCATTATTGGATAGTAATAAAATATAAAATTTAAAAATCTGTGTTTATAGGAATAAGTAATACATAAGTGGAGCAGCAGGGGAAACTTCCTTAGAGTAGAACTCCAACTGATGATAAGTGTAGAAGGAATAGTGGAATTAGGAAATACTATTTGATAACACCGTAGTAGTTGTTTCAAACAACAATCATCATTGGATACTAAACGTAGTGGGCAAAAGTATGATGAAAAACATGTTTCTATAGCCTCAACTGTCTCTTCACCAGATACTTGTAAAGGAAAAGTAGTAACTACAGTGGAGAAACCTGGTGGACATCACCTTAACCAAGTGATTAAAATTTACATCACCAGTGGTAAGACATACTGCCATCATTTACCTCTTGATATTATGCACTGAAAAGGATACATCATCACTTCTATGGAGCTCTTGCCAAAAATGCATAACCTCAGTCTAATCACAAGAAAAATTAGACACATCTAAATTGAAGGGCATTCAACAAAATAGCCACTGTTTTAAATAATGGCAGGGTCTTTAAAAGAAAGATAGACTGAGGAACTGTCCCAGGTGAGAGGACACATGACAACTTTGGCAGTCATGAGAATGTGACTAATACTTTCATCTCCTACATTTTGAAACCGCCATTTGCATGGTGGCCATATTTCCCATGGGCTGCTCCTAGCCAGTGACTGAGTGGTAGAGATACGAATGCGGGCCTATTCCTGAGAAACTCCCCACAGGTCTTTCTGAACCTTTCTTAGACTACATGGCTCTCTAAGAGGCAATCGACCCATTTTAGGTACTTTTAGGTACTTCCTTCATTCAGTGTCAGACTTGCATTGAAGCCTGAGGTGCTCCTAGCTTTTACCAGCTCTCTCCTCTCATTCCTTCACACAGGTATTTCCCCTGATAAAAATCCTTGCCAGTTTATTCCCCTTTTTAGCATCTGTTTATTGGAGGACCCAGAGTTACACAACAGCAAATGCACTGTGTTGTCCTTGGGTTGAGTTCTGATCCAGAAAGTAGACATTAATGGGATAATTGAGAAAATTTAAATAAGGTCTATAGATTAGTTAAAAGTATTAGGTCAGGTGCAGTGGCTCACACCTATAATCCTAGCACTTTGGGAAGTGGGAGGATTGCTTGAGGCCAGGAGTTCAAGACTAGTGTAAGCAAGGGTGAGACCCCATCTCTATAAAAAAAGAAAAGAAAAATTAGCCGGACATGGTGGCACACGCCTGTAGTCCCAGCTACTCAGGAGGCTGAGGCAGAAGGATTGCTTGAGCCCAGGAGTTTGCGTGGCTATGATGATGCCACTACACTCTAGCCAATCAAGAGAGAGAGATGGATCCTGTCTCCAAAAAAAAAAAAAAAAAGATATCGTGTCAAGGTTAATTTTCTGGTTTTAAACATTGTACTACGGTTATATAAGATGTTGACATTTGGAGAAGCTGGGTATGTGAGAATTCTAAATCTGAAATTATTTACAAATAAATTGAAAAATTTTAAAAATTACCCACAAAAGTTATTCTATTACATCTTAGGAGATAAAAATAATAAATGTATCTATGTTTTCCTATAATCTGATACGAGATGATGGATACCCAAAAGAATCTGAAAAAATTATAGTTCTTTCCTTTTATATTGAGGTATAACTTTGAATAAAATACACAAATCTAAGTGTGTCATTTGAGGAATTTTTACATATGTATACACCTGTGTAACCATCATACAGATCAAAATATAGAATCTCCCCAGTACCCCAGCTATCTCCTTGTGCCCCCTCCTAGTTAATAACCTCCAGAAAGGTGACTCCTATATTCATCTACCTCATCATGGATTAGTCTTGCTTGTTTTTGAACTTCATATAAGTGGAATACTCTCTTGTGTCTGGCTTTTTTTTTTCTTCATTTAGTGATATGTCCTGATGTCTGTGACATCAGGAAATAGTTTTAATAGTTTGAATATGAGTGAATCTTCAGACCAATAAAGACACATTGTGAGGAATAAATTTAATCTTTCTCATTTTTCTTCTTCAGTTCTTCCCTGTTTTTCGGTCCTCACTTGCAAAAAAATAGCAGCTTAAATAAAATGTTTCTCACTCCACATATTTTAGCATGTCAGAAAGTCAGGAGCCATTTGGAATAAGGAAACCAGATTCTTCCCTTGGCTCTGCCACTAGATATTGTCACTTAGGACAGGTCTTTTAACCCAAGAGGACTTTGCTTCTAACTATATATAATGAGAAGAATAATCAGCACTTTACCCTTAACAAAATACTTGTGAGTATCAAGGATGCATTAAATGATTTTTAAATACAATATTCCTTTTTGACATCAGAGTCCTATAGAAGATATTAGTAATGACTGTGTATGCCTATGTAGCACTTTACATGAATTAACTCAATGAATGAGTCATTCAGTCAACTTAGTAACTTAGTAAAGTTAACTAAGTTAGTCAACACTTAGTAAAGTACCTACTTATGTGCAAGACACTATTTTTAGGCTATGGACATAAAACAATGAATAAGACCATACCTGCCCTCATTGAGCTTATGTTCTGAAGGAGAAGTCACTGGAAAAGTATTAGTCCCTGTTAGGTAACCCTTCAGTCTCCCAGCCCCTATTCTTTTTATATCTGATTGAAAACAGTGTCCATCCATAATATGTAAAATACTGCCTGGTAATTATTTATTACGTTTATTAAAATTTTTAAAAAAACTAGCCACCATTCTTGAGTTGTTAGGAATCTAGCTAGAAGGGACGAACTGTAATTTAAAAACTAGAGGAGGTAATACCAAGACAACATAAACTTAGTCCCCATATGCATATATAGGTAATATGCATAGGTGGCCAGGTCAGGAGTGGGTGAGTGAGTAAGTAGAACAGGAATTACTGGAGGACAGCTTCGTGGAGGACAGGAGGCTTAAGCTAGCTTCAGAAAAATGTAAGTATGTAGTAACTCAGTTTGTCTGCATGATCACTGAAGAGACCTAAGAAATGTTGGCATATCTCTTGTAAAATCATGGTTGTGTACTGATGCTAAGTGTCTAATTTTTAGAAATGATGACAATGGGAACAAGTTGATATCAGAATTACCTGAGGAGGGTTTTCAAATTAAACTACATATTCTTATATTCTTTCCATTTCTCCCCACCATGCTATGCCAAATAGGAGCATGTTAAAATCTAGAAAGGAGAGTGAGAACACTCAGGCATAAACAGTAGCAACAGAAGACTAGATTGTAGAATCTAAACATTTGACACATCCAAACAGAATTATTTTTCCACAAGGGATTTTTAATGGTCATTCATTTAAAAATTGCATCATTATAATTATTGAAGGATTGTTTAGAGTATAGAACATGATATTGATGTGATGCCATGACATGTAGTGACACTTTATTAATCAAGTTAAATAAAACAGTTGAATCGAGGGACCAAGGAGCTCTTGAAAATGTTAAATTGTAGTTGTTAAAAATTTATCTTGTGCTAACACATCTTTTTAAATCTTTATGCTATTTTACATTTAAGCTAAGTAAACTCTGGAAATGCCAATCAGGAATAAGTCAGATTATTGTTTACCCAATACTCTAGGTAAATAATAACCTATAGATGGGGAAAATCTAATTTTCTAATTTCTGAGTAATTCTGAAAATTCCCCCTTCCCATCTGAGTACTACTGATACAAGTGCTGAATTTGAACTCCAGGCCAGCCTGGGCAACACATCGAGACCCTTGTCTCTACAAAATATAAAAAATAAATAAAAATTTAAAACAATGCTGAATTTATAGTTGCTATTTATAAATAAGTTGGACTTTGTTTACCCGAATTATTTCCTTGCATGTATACAACCCTTTAAATGTCAAAGGTATAATATTAACATGAATTTTAAAAATTAATCTTTGCTGCCCTGTTTTAATGGTATATATCTTTTTTTTTTTTTTTGAGACAGAGTCTCACTCTGTTGCCCGGGCTAGAGTGCCATGGCATCAGCCTAGCTCACAGCAACCTCAAACTCCTGGGCTGAAGCGATCCTTCTGTCTCAGCCTCCCGAGTAGCTGGGACTACAGGCATGCGCCACCATGCCTGGCTAATTTTTCTATATGTATTTAGTTTGCCAATTAATTTCTTTCTATTATTAGTAGAGACGGCGTCTCGCTCTTGCTCAGGTTGATCTCAAACTCCTGACCTTGAGCAATCCGCCTGCCTCGGCCTCCCAGAATGCTAGGATTACAGGCGTGAGCCACCGCGCCCAGCTTAATGGTATATATCTTTATAGACATTTTTCTTTTTTAAAAATTCAGAACCTTCATATTTAAAGTACACAG
>CAUYRT010048172.1:0-11614 GCA_963574885.1 Lepilemur ruficaudatus
GAATGATTAAAACTGAACAGCTGAGTCCAGAACTTGGGTGATATGCTTTTGTCTAGCTAGTAGTTGTTCTACACCAGAGGCTACACCACCACTGTGTGGGGTGTTTGGAAATGTGTGAAGGCATTTTTGGTGGTCAGAATGACTCGTAATGTGTTACTAGCATTTGGCCCTGAGGCCAAGGATGCTAACCATCTTGCAATGCCCAGTGAATAATTATCCCACCCGAAAGATCAGTAGCACTCTCATCTAGCACACTGAAAGTTCATGGCTCCCCTTACCTGACAACAATATTTGATCCTAAGAGAAAAAGGAGTATTTAGGAAATTTTTTAACTTAAATTTTCTAACTTTAATTTTCTAACTTAAATTTTCTTAACTTAATTTTCTAACTTAAATGTCTAGTTATGCTGTCTTTCACCCTGGATAGTCAGAGTCAGGGACAAAGTGCTGGTGGAGACAAAGTCAAGTGCAGCAGCGGAAGGACAACAGACAGAGCTGAGGGGGGAAATCCAGGACAGAGGAACAGAAACACAAACACGCAAAGAAACGTGGAAAAAGGAGGAGACGATGAGGAAAAGAGAACAGTCAGTTGATTGGCTGGGCATCGGACAAATGGGCTTATTAAACCTTGCCCTGGCCCCCGGCCTCGTTTATTCCATTCCATGCTCCCGGGCAACTGTCAATAGGCAAGACACATGATCACCTTGCTCTCTGTCACTGCATTGCCGCTGCCCTTTGTTTACACGTTCCTGGATGTTGGTTCAGAAAGAACACCAAGAAACACTAATGCACCTAGAAACAGTTGTGATGCGGCCTCTACAGAAAGGACGTCATGTGAACAATCAATGCCAACTCTGCTAGTAGCTCCCCTTCATGGCCAGTTCCACCTGATTCCAAGGAAAGCTCTAGTTGAAGTGAAACGTGCAACATCAGCTATGAAATCCTTGCTACAGACCAGTATGTCATTCCAAAAGCAAACTCCCCTGTCTTTGCCCCAATGTGAACCAACCTGTTGCAGAGCAAGGAGAAAAAGAATGATTAGAGTTTGTTGTTGGTTTATTTATTCGATTAAGCAGGAATATACTGAAGACTTAAGACTCACTCCAGCACCAGTGACTCTGTGGCACCAAATACACTTACCGTGCAGCCACTGTGCCTCTGAACAGCTCTCTACTATCCAATGAAAGAAAGTCCTAATCTAGGGAAATGGAGTTACTAGAATATGGTTCATCACCAAAATGTTTATAACTCCCTGTGCCATTTGAAAGACTAACATCCACAATTCTACTTTGAAAATTGGCTTTAAAAAACTATTTATTATACACTTACTATGTAAGGACTGTTTCATTGCTTTATGTATTCCAACTCACCTAATTGTCACAACTGTATGAAGCAAGGACAAGGCTAGTTTTAACCCCATCTCACAAAGGCAACTGAAACACAGAGAAGTTAGAGAACTTGCCCAGGGTCACATCGCTAGTGGTAGGTTCAGACCTAGTCTGACGGGCTCTAGAGTCCACATTCTTGAACCATTATGCAAAACAGCCTCTCAATTTAAAAAGAGAATTGTATAAAGCACTTCCTTGTCTTTCTTCTTCCTCTCATCTTTAAACCCTCATATTTGCATAAACAGAGACACTTGGCTGGCAAGGGCTGAGTCCTTTTCACGAGAGCAGCACTTGGGCTTTAACCGCTATCATCACTAATCTAGTAGTGCCTTGAGACCTTCCTCTTGTTCTCTTTCCTTTCTCTGGATCCAATCAAACAAGAAATAGCAACAGGAAGTGAGAGGAGATACTCTGGAGCAGGAAACCCTCTCCCTGATCTGCCCTCGTGTCAAGGCTCCATAGGCGCCACGGGAAGGCCCTCGTGGATTGCCCACACTTAGATAAACAGATGGGCACAAGTGGCTCCTGCTGGAGTTAACTCATTCATCGTGGGGTGAAGGTAGTGAGAAGTGATCACATTCTGGATAATTTTTTGAAGGATAAACAACCAAGATTCAAAAACAAACTGGATATGGGGTATGAGGGAAAAAAAGATTAAGAATTAAGTATGAGTGCAAGGATTTTGGCTTGAATAGTTGGAGGGTGAAGTGGCCATTTACCGAGACGTAGAAGTCTATGCAAGATACAGGAGAGAACTGGTAAATCAGCTGCCTCAAAAGTCATCTGAGTCTGAACCAATAGACCAATGTGTCCTTATAGCAGATGGTAGAAAGTGAAAAAGATGAGGGCTTTTCTAATATTCTTCAAGAGTTCCTTTGTTTTCTAAATGGATTACAATCAGGGACCTGCTTAGAGAAAAAATAATTAGGACCTGCTAATGATAACAATCCACATTGACTGCAGAGGTGAACCCTGGATCATGAAAGAATGAGGTGGCTTAAAAAATGAACGATCAGAGTCTGGGAGATCAGGTCATTTATGGAGGAAGTTTGCTAAGAGTTCATCGAAAGAGTCTCTAAGGATTAGAATTCCACCTGAAAATACAACACAATGCCAAGAGGTATAAAAACCAAAAGACTGACTCTACAGGGAAATACGCCAGAGATATGCACCAGCTCTGCATAACTAAAGCTCTCCGTAGCTACCACACCTGTTCTGAAACAGTGGCCACGCCTTCTGGAAAGGAAACAAACCAGTAACAGTGACTTGTGAAGCTCCCAGGAGAAAAGAGACTTGGTGAGGATGGTGGTAACTTCTGTTGGAATGTGCATGCATCTGTGGCTAATCAGTAGCTGCTTTCTCTTCAGGAATATCTTTCTATAAAGTGTGAGAGGCTCATCACAGCTGTGTCAAGGCATGTTCAATTTGACCTCACTTGTGCTGATTCATTTCGGAATGAACAGCACCCTTAGAAGAAAAGAAACATCAGTAAATAAAATTCATGGAGAGGAAATCAGGAGAGTTAGAGGCACAGGCTAGCTTTAGAAAAGAAGGGAGGAAAATAAGAAATGAACAAATGGTACCAAACACATCTGTGATGAATAAGATTTCGCTTTCTAGATGATGGCTTAGAATCCAAGCTCCTGGGTAGGGATAGAGTGTTCCTCTCAAGAACTAGAAGGAAGTGCTCAGAGGCAAGCTAACCTGGCTAAGTGAACTGTGACCTTAAGACAAAGATGAGAGCATCTAGACAAAGCTGGAAAAAGTGAGAGGGCATGTATGGTAACTCATGATCTTCATGAAAAAAACAATTAAAGGGGCACGAAACAGGACTTCCCATTGCCGAATCCTATATACGAATTCATGATCGTGGGCAATGAATGAAATAAATCACAGATTAAAACACATGCAAATTATAAAAGAAAGTTCTCACAGCTTTGTGGAATGACTGTGGTTGAAATAACCCGGCCTGGGTCCTGGTCCGGGCTCAGTAATAAGCCTGCAGTGGGATCTTGGGCAAATCAGATCTCCTTTCTAAAATGGGGATGATATTACCTCCTTGCAGAGTTGTTGTAAGGATTATTAATTATAGATGCTCTTAAGTGACTCTGTATGTCTTATCTCAATTACACGTCATGTAATTGACATGGCAGATCAATTGATTCTCCCCACAGCCCCTGTGCAGTAAAGATTGACACCGACGGCACACTAAATGCTAGATGGCTGCTATCTAGTATAACTGCGCCCTTCTGCTCCCGTTGTTAGAACTGCATATTTGCAAGGAGTCAGATGAGCTTATTCCCAAGTCTGTTTACACCAATCAAGTTGTTACTATAATTATATAGTTTGTCTCACTAAAGAGGAAGTGCTAAACAATTAGGTATAAGATAGGACAGGTAATAGAATAACTATAACATTTGGTTAAAAATCATAATAAAGACCTATGATTCTTCACTCACACTGCTTTCAAGATTTCTTTGGGTTCCCCCTCCAATTTATACCAACAGAAACGAGAAATTCTTGCATTACAGGTGTGATTCATGCATGAAAAAAGATGAACTACACTGAACAGAATCATTTATCATTACATAATGATTCCTTACTTTAATAAACTTTTTCAATGAACTACCAGCTGCCTGTCGCAATCATGTGAGAAAAGATGACTTTTATTATAAATAAAGCACCCAGCGCAGTGCTTAGCACAATGGCGGGTACTTCATAAGTGGCAGCTCTTATTTTTATTATGTATTAACAAGAAAAACAATCTTAAAAATTCCACGGAGACTCCTAAGATGCAATTTAAGAATAGGATGTGGCAAAGGGATACTTATAGTTAAAAAAAAAAAAAAACAGTTGAGTTAAAAGAACTAGAAAATTTTCCAAAACTGTGATTTAATTGCAAATGATTAGAAGTGGAGAACTATTTTTCTAAAAAACCAACTAAGTGGCCACATATATGCAAACCAATAAATCCATAATATTTATCAGAGACTAAAACACCTTCTTCAGGAGTTGATAGAATGAGGAGATGAAATAAATAAGGATATGGAAATTGTAAGTAGCACAACTAATAATGATTCACATAATGGACACACATGGAACACTGCATCCAACAATTGGAGAAAACACATTCTTTTCAAGCCCATAGGTAATATTTATAGAAATTAATTAGGCTAGTCTCTACAAATTTCAAAGAATTACTAATGTACAGACCACATTTTCTGTCCACAATGTAGTTAACTTAGAAATTAGTAATAAAAAATTTTTCAGAAAAAATTTTAAAACATTGAAAAATTCATAGGTGGAAAAATATATAATTAAAACTGAAGGACAATAAAAATACATATAAAAATATTCACATTAAAAAAGGAAAAGCATGAAATCAATGAGTTAACCACACAGCTGAAGAAGTTAGAAAAAGAAGAGCAGAATAAACCCCCAAAAAATTTAAAAAAAAAAATAGAAAATAAACATACTATACACAAGATCAACAATTCCAAAAGTTGGTTATTTGAAAAGATTAATAAAAAACACAAACATCTGGTGAGATTAATCAAGACAGAAAAAAAATTAGTATTAGGAACAAAAAAGAAGGGATAATTGCAAATCCAGAGAAAATTTAAAAGATAAAAGGATTAATTCTGTGAGCAACTTTAATACCAATAAATTTAAAAAGTTTGATTAAATGTATAAATAGCCAGAAAATACAAGTTATGAAAACTGACTAAAAAGAAATATTATAGAAAGCCTGAATAGTCTTACAATGGTAAAATAATAAAAGTTAATTTCTTTCCAACCAAGGAAACTCCAAGTCCTGGTCCTTTTCAGAAAAGTTCTACCAAATATTCAAGGAACCATTTATTGCAATGTTATGCAAACTTTTCCAGAGAAAAGAAAAAGAGATGATACCTCCAATTCTTTCATGATGTTAACATGGCTTTATAGAGTCAGGAAATACCCAAAACTAAAAACTTTCAAGCCAGTCTCAATCTAAGTACAAAAATCCGAAACAAAATATTGGCAAACTACCTCTAGTAATGTATAAAATACATAATACATTATGATTTAACTGGATTTATCTCAATCAGGATTCAAAACTGGCTTATACTAGAATCTCAATTAATATAATTCACCACATTAACAGGTTAAAGGAGAAAACTCATATAAAAGCATTTTAATTGCTGCAGAAATTGTTTTATTCATTGTCCATCCATGACTATAAAACACTCAAAATCTAATTACTATTAAAAAATCACCCACATAACTCTTAGTGAACCAGGTATAAATAAGAATTTCCTTAATTAACAATGGACACTATGATCCTCAAGCATCATTGTTAATGGGAGAAATACTGGAAGCATTTATTTAAATCAGAAAAAAGACAAGAATGCCTATTTGTCACTATTTCCATTCTACATTGTACCTCAGCATCCACAGGAGATTGGTCCTAGTGCTCAAACCCCTATGGATACCAAATCCACAGATGCTCAAGTTTCTTAAATGAAACGGCATAGTATTTGCATATAACCTATACACATCCTCTTGTATACCTTATATTATCTCTAGATTACTTATAATACCTAATCTAATGTAAATTCCACATAAATAGTTGTTATACTATATTGCTTAGGGAATAGTGACAAGAAATAAAGACTCCACACATTCAGTACAGTTGCAACCATCCTTTTTTTCCCAAATATTTTTGATCTGCATTTAAATCCAGGGATGTGGACCCCACAGATACAGAGTGCTAACTATGCTAGATTCCCAGACAAAACAGTTAGACAAGGAAAATAATGAAACAATGTAAGAACTGCATGGGAAGAAAAAAATGGTTATTCTTGGAGATGGCATAACTGTCTGGGTAGGCAATTTAAAAAAATTATAGAAAAATCAATAGCATTAATAAGAAAGTTTTTAAAATGTAGAATAAAAAATTAATATTCCAAAATCAACTACGTAAGTGATGTTGGCAAAATGGCGGCATAAAAAATTGCAAATCCCATCCCTCTACAACAGCAGTGAATAACTAGCAAGGACTGTCATGAGCAACTTTATCAAATACTGACTTTATCTGAATTCTTTTAACTGTGCTAAAAGAGCTAAAAGAAACAGTGGATAAAGAACTAAAAAAAATAAGAACAATGTCTCACCAAATAATGCATGTCAATAAAGAGATGGAAATTAGGAGAAGGGGCTTTGAGATGACTGACTAGAGGAATCTGGCACTTGCCTCGTCCACAAATAATCAAAATAGTAAGTAGATAATCAAACTTCAAATAGAGCATCTAAGAGAGAACACTGGGAGTCAACAGAGAAGTGACAAGAAAGACCTCAGGCAAAGGAGGAGCAGGAAGCAAGGCAGCCAGCTTGGCTGGGATCTGCTAGGATCCCAGAGAGGCCCCCCAGTGCAGGGAACGAGCGAGTGAGAGCCCCCGCAGTCCACATTCCCACTGCAGACTTCTGCAACCCTCGTCATGGGAGAGCCCCTCAACTCTTGCGGGCTCTGAGAATAGCAGAGGGAGCTGCCTAGAGACTGCACAATGGCATTGCTCCAGCGATGCAGCTCACACCTGCCAAGTCCTAAGCAGCTGCAGCATGGCTCCATTTTGAGAGCCCAGCCCCCACCAAACTGCATCCTCCTGCCCTGGGACCCAACACTCCTGCATCTTCACATTGCTGGAGCCCCACTGACATCCCCTGCAACCCCCACATCCACCCCGAAGTCTGCAGCAGCGCAATGCCAGTTGGACCCAGCAGAGTGGCAAGGTCCTTAGCACTCTAGCACACATAGTGTCCTGCACCCTAGGGGACAGGCAGTGCAGCACACCAGGGGTGCTGTCCCTGGAACAAAGGGGGTCAAAGTGTGCACTCCCTAGGAAGTAACAACCACCTACCTGGGGTACCTACCACAGACAGCAACCCAGCCCCCACAAGCAGCAAGGCTATGGCACACACACCCTGAGGACAGGCTCTGCTGCTATCTGCTACAGCCACTGCTGCAACCTCTGGGGCAAAAGCAGGTACCACTGGCAGTAGCCCTGTCCCCTTTAGTAGCAGGGCCACTGCATACTTGCATAAACCCAATGACTGGTTTTACCCACTGCTGCCACCACTGCTACCACTGCCAGGGGTTACAGAACATGCTCCCCAGAGCCTGAAAACTGCCTGCCTGTGCTAACCTCAGGAGCAGGGCTGCAGCACACTTGCATGTGCCCTGAGGACAGGCTTCCTACACCAATGGCACTGCTGCGGCAACCACTCAAGCATTCTGCTGGAAGAGCCTGGAGATCACCCTGCTCGGCCCACTATAGCTAGTACCTGAGAGCACCACCAGAGGGTCTAAGGATATGGCCCATCAGGCATGGCACTCCTTCCTCCCAATACTGACTGAGCTCACCACCTGGCGGCCTGAGGACAGGCTCAACCATCCTGCTGCTACTACCACAGCTGGCACCTACCCCCACACACTACCTGTGGGCCTGGAGACTGACCCACCCAGCCTATCACAGCCACCATTAACAGCAACATGTGCTGTTTCAGAGCCTAAGGGTTGTCCCATCACTGCTACTGCCATCTCCCACATCACATATGCTGCCCAGGGGACTAATGACCCACTACCTGCCCAGCATACCACTGCCACTGCTGACACCTGAGCAAGTTGCCTGGAGGCCCAAAAATCAGCATGTTGAAAACTGGTAGTGCCCACGTACACCATCCAGGGACCCAAGGACCCTTGGACCCTTAGCATGCTTGGCCTGCCACTGCCACCACTGGGGCTTGAGGACTGGCCCACCAGGTGTCTCTATCCTCAGTGAAACCTCACCACAGCCTCCACTAACAACCACAGCCTAAGCCACTAAGGAAACCACAGACACCATTGACACTGGAAAAAGAACAAAGTTGGAGGCATCATATCACCTGACTTTAAAATATAAGGCTATAGTAACCAAAACAGCATGGTGTTTGTATAAAGACAGACACATAGACCAATGGAATAAAACAGAAATAAATCCATGTACTATACGTGCCTATAGCCTACTGATTTTCAACAAAGGTGTCAAGAATATACATTGGGGAATGGATACCCTTTTCAATAGATGGTGCTGGGCAAACTGAATATCCATACGCAGAAGAATGATACTGAACCCCTATCTCTCACTATATGCAAAAATCAATTCAAAATGGACGAAAGACCTAAACATAAGACGCAAGATATAAAACTTCTAGAAGAAAACATAAGGGAAACACTTCAGGACATTGGTTTAGGCAAGCATTTTATGGCTAAGACATCAAAAGCACAGACAAATGGTACTATATTAAACTAAAAATCTTCTGCATAGCAAAGGAAACAATCACTAGAGTGAATAGACAACCTATTGAATGGAAGAAAATATTTGCAAACTATTCATCCAACAAGTGACTAATGTCCAGAATATATACAAGGAATTCAATAGCAAAAAAATAATCCCATTAAAAAGTTGGCAAAAGATCTAAACAGATATTTCTCAAAAGAAGATATACAAATGGTCAACAGGTATATAAAAAAATGTTCAATATCAGTAATCATCAGGAAATTGCAAATCAAAACCACAATGAGATATCATCTCACCCCAGTTTGAATGACCATTATTAAAAATACAAAAAATAACAGATGCTGGTGAGGACACACAGAAAAGAGAACTTTTATATACTGTTGGTGGGAATGTAAATTAGCCATTACAGAAAACAGTATGTAGATTTCTCAAAAAACTAAAAATAGAACTACCATATGATCCAGCAATCCCACTACTGGTTATTTATCCAAAAGAAAGGAAATCATTATATCAAAGGGATACCTGTATTCCTATGTTTATTGCAGCACTGTTCACAATAGCAAAGACATGGAATCAACCTAAGTGTCCATCAATGGATGAATATATAAAGAAAATATGGTATATATACATAATGGAATACTGCTCAGCCACAAAAAGGAATGAAATCCTATCATTTGCAGAAATATGGATGGAATTGGAGGTCATTATGTTAAGTGAAATAAGCCAGTCACCAAAAAACAAATATCACATATTTTTACTCATATGTAGGAGCTAAAAAAGTTGATCTCATGGAGGTAGAGAGTAGAACGATACCAACCAGAGGCTGGGAAGGGTGTGTGTGTGGAGGGGGGAGGGATAAATGAAGAGAGGTTTGTTAATGGGTACAAACATACAGTTATATAGAAGGAATAATTTCCAATTTTTTTTTTTTTTTTGAGACAGAGTCTCACTCTGTTACCTGGGCTAGAGTGAGTGTCATGGAGTCAGCCTAGCTCACAGCAACCTCAAACTCCTGGGCTCAAGCAATCCTTCTGCCTCAGCCTCCCAAGTGGCTGGGACTACAGGCATGTGCCACCATGCCCGGCTAATTTTTTCTATATATTTTTAGTTGGCCAATTAATTTTTTTCTATTTATAGTAGAGACGGGGTCTCACTCTTGCTCAGGCTGGTTTCGAACTCCTGACCTTGAGCGATCCGCCTGCCTCGGCCTCCCAAAGTGCTAGGATTACAGGTGTGAGCCACCGCGCCAGACCTGATTTGCCATTATTTTAATTGCTGGAGCTTAATATAAGGCAAATATTCTTTCATTGTTTTTCCTTTTCAAAAATTACTTAACCATTCTTAACTGTTTATTTGTTCAGGTGAACTTCAAAATCATTTGATCAAAATCTCTAAAAATATTTCATTACAATTTTAACTAAAGTAACATTAAGTTCCTGAATTCCTCTGGGAAAAGCTGACATGGTGGTCCAGGATTTTATATTTTCAAATCTGTTATGCCAACAAGTAAAGTTTTGTGATTTCTTTTTATCATAGGTCAGCACGTTTCTGTCACACTTATGCATGGGTATTTTGTTTTTCTGTTGCCATTGTGAAGAGAATAGAATCTTTTATGCTTATTTTTAGCTACTGTGTCTCTACTTATTCACTGCAGAATGGGAACAATCACTCCAGACCTGGTGCTTGCCTGCTGCTGTGGGGTCCCTTTGATTTCCTCCAGAGCAGGACCCAGGGCACTGACGCCAAGGTCATATCTGCTCCTCTGCCCTAGCCCATCCCCCGGAGCTGCAGGGAACTCTGAGGGTTGGATCTGCACTTGCAGTGATGGGGAGTGGTCAGGGGCACCCCACAGTCGATGAGACCTCCTAGTGGCTGCCGACCCTGAGTCCTGGGGTAAGTGTGAGGGGGTGAGGGAGGTCCCCTGAAGGCAGAGGGGGTCTCCTTCCTTGCTGCCTTTCTATCCATTACAGAGATCTAAGCCAGCAACGATTTCTCACATCAGCTCAACCCCTCCACAGTGGAGGGGCCTTTCCTAAGTGACTGGCAAACAATTGCTCAAAAGCCTTAATTGCCAGTGCTTTGGAGTTTGGGCTGTATTTCTGGATTTCCTGATTACATTATGGGGAAGTGTAAGTCTGTGCTGGGACAAAGGGGGGTGTTGAGGAGTCCAGGGGGGGACAGCTGCTATCACAATATCAAAGTTATGATCTGAGACCTCCCCAAAGAGCACTGGCTTGAAGCTGTAAGTTAGGATGCCTAGACACTTGGGGGCCACCCAACCCAGCTCTACTGCCCCTGTGCCTTGGTTGTGCTCCCTCCACAGGTAGGCTCAGAGAAGACCTGCAGAGCCTCTTGGTCATGAACGCATCCTGAGGCCCATCCGTATCCGTATCCGTTACCCAGAACAACTGTTTTTCAGCAAACACACATGAGTTCAAATTTAGAAGGAGGTCAGCGAGTGACACAGCATGAACATCAAGATATTAATATCCACAAATGCTGTACACGTACAGTAAGTCCTCACTAAAAGTCATCCATAGGTTCTTGGAAACTGTGACTTTAAGTGAAATGGTGTATAAGAAAACTAATTTTCCCATAGGTCAATTGATAGAAACAAGAGTCAAGTTACTACGGCATATTTCTGGTCACAAAGACATCACATAACTTCTAAATAAAGACCAAAATGCTTCTAATATTAAACATTGAAGTAAATGTGAGCTGTACATACATTTAAGAAAGATTAAAATAGGTATAGGTGGCTCATTCCTTAAAATTATCAAATCCATTTATGACAAACCTATGGCCAACATCATACTAAATGGGGAAAAACTGAAATCATTCCCACTTCAAACTGGAACTAGACAAGGATGCCCACTCTCCCCTCTCCTATTCAACATAGTGCTCGAAGTCC
>CAUYRT010048174.1:0-10646 GCA_963574885.1 Lepilemur ruficaudatus
CCAAGTTGTACAGCTATTCACATAAATCAGTTTTAGAGGATTTCCCACCCTCCATTGAGATCCCTAATACCCGTCCCCAAATACACTTCAAGCATGTCCCTCCCCTTCACAGTGTTCATCACATCCTCTGGATGTGAGTCCTCCCCCCCCCCCCAAAATCCCCAGTGAACACCACCACCATTTAAGCACCAGAGTGTCAATCAGTCAATACCAATTTGATGGCGAGTATAAGTGGGGCCCGTTCTTCGGGTCTTGTGTCACCTCACTTTGAATAATGGGCTTAAGCTTAATCCAGGATAATATAAGCAGTGTTTTGATTTGCATTTCTCTAATGATCAGAAATGTTGAACATTTTTTTACATGTTTACTAGCCATTATTCTGTCTTCTTTGGAAAAGTTTCTGTTCATTTCCATTGCCCGTTTATAGATAGGTTGCTTGATTTTTTTCTTGTTAATTCTTTTGAGTTCTAGGTAGATTTTTGTTATCAGACCTTTATCAGAAGTGTAGAGAGAAAATATTTTCTCCCATTCTGTAGGTTGTCCATTTGCTCTAGTGATAGTTTCTTTGGCTGTGCAGAAGCTTTCTAATTTCATCAGATCCCATTTGTTTATTTTTGTTGCTGTGGTAAATGCTTTGGGGGTCTTCTCCAAGAATTCTTCTAGGCCGATGTCTGAAAGGGTCTTCCCAACATCTTCTTCTAGGATTCTTAAGGTTTCCTGCCTTAGGTTTAGGTCTGTTAACCATCTTGAGTGTTTTTTTGTGAGAGGTGAGAGGTAGGAATCCAGTTTCATTTTTCTGCATGTAGCTATCTAGTTTTCCCCACACCATTTATTGAAAAGAGATTCTTTTCCCTTCAAGGCCTCTTTACATTCTTATCCCCATTTGGATTTTTGTTGTCATTGTTCCATCTGCCTAGAATGGTCTTTACTCAAAAATCTGTATGGCTCCCCCTCTCGTCTCCTTCAGGTCTCTGCTAACATCAGTTAGTCTTTCCTTTTCTGTATTATTTAAATAGCAATCCTCAACCCACTTGGGACTCCCTATCCTCCTTCTCTATTTTTTCATAACACTTGTAACCATTTGATAATTTGCATACTTAAATTACAGACAATCTCTGCCTTACAATGGTTCCACTTATGATTTTTAAGCTTTACAATGATGCAAAGGCAACACACATTTAGTAGAAGTTGTACATCGAGCACCCCTACAACCATTCTGCTTTTCACTTTAGGTATAATATTAAAGAAATTATATGAGATATTCAACACTTTATTATAAAATATTCTATGCGTTAGATAATTTTTCCCAACTCTAGGCTAAAGTGTTTTGAGCATATTTAAGGTAGACTAGGCTAATCTATGATGTTTGCTAGGTTAGGTGTATTAAGTTCATTATCCACTTACGATATTTTCAACTTATGGTTGGTTTATTAGCATGTAACCCCAACACGAGTCAAGGAATATCTGTGTAACTTTATTGACACTTTTGCCCACTAAATATAAACTCCAAAAGGACAGGTATTTTTGTCTCTTTTGTTCATTGTTGGATTCTAATTACCTAGAAAAGCACCTGTACATAGTGGATGTTCAATATTTGTTGAAGGAATGAATGAGTGACTGAATGATATTAGTGCAGGGATAAATATTTAAATAACACACAAAAGATAAAATTCAGACACGGACCAACCTAAAACTATATAAAATTTTGATAGATGACAAAGGTGACATTACAGATAATTGGGGAAAGAGCAAAATTAAATATTATAAATTTGCTAGAACAACTGTTTATCCATATGAAAGAAATGTAAATGTACTGCTACCTCAAACTGCACATAATAATCCATTTAAGATATATGAAATAATGAAATATGAAATGCAAAACTTTAAATATCTTTGAATAAAATATATAATTATTTTTATACCTTGGGTATAGAAAGTGTTCTAAAGGTAGACAAAAAACAGTATTCATAAAGGAAAAGTTTACTAAAGTGTATTAAAATTATGAATTTGCTTAAAAAACCATGAAACAACTGAAAAGAACAATCACAAATTGAAATAACATATTTGCAACATACAAATAGCAGAGTTAGTTCTCAGAATATGTAAAAAAAAAAAAACTCTGAAAATTAATTTAAAAAGACAACTGAGTTAAAAATGAGCAAAAATATGAAGCTACTCTTATGCTCAACATAATTATGAATTATGGACATGTAAATCTAAAACAACAAGACACACTTTTATATTCCCTAGGTAGAAGTTAGTTCATAGGTTTGAGAGTTCCAACTTCTGATGAAGCTTGTGAACTAACTCTCATGTGCTGCTGGTGGAAGAAGAAATTTCTATAACCACTTGACAGACAACCTGGCATTATTTTTTAAATTAAATACACTCATACACAATAACCTGGTAATTCTCCTCATAGGATACAGCATACAGAAAGCCTTGCATTTGTGAAATAAAATATATTTTCATTAGGAACATTGCACATTATATCCTATCCCTCCCCGACAACAATAACAACAAATAGAAGCTACCCAAAGATCCACTGGCAGAACAAATGAATAAATAGTAGTAAATTTTCAGAATGAAATAATGTACAGCAGTGAAAATGAATGAGCTGCAGCTCACACATCAACATGTAGGAATCTTAGACGATGTTGAAGGAAAAATAATATTAGAAGAGTATACACTGACTGATATCACTTGATTTAAAGTTTTAAAGCAGAAAAAATAGTAATATATTGTTTACAAATGCACATAAAAAGTGGTTAAAATGGAACTGTGCAGGTAATACAAAAAATTTCAGAATAGTAGTTATCTTTGGTAGGTGGGTGAGGGGATACCATGGGATAGAATTGGATTGAAGACAGATACATTAAACACTACTGGTAATTGCTTGTTCTTAAATTGGGTGGTAGATTCATGGGGGTTAGTTTTATCCTCATGTTTCATAATTTACCTAAGCATAACAAATTACTTTGTGTATTTTGAATATTTTGTAATGATACATTTGTTTGATAAAATAGCTCAAAACCAAGTATTTCTATTCAAGCAAAAACACAGAAAGTTAACAAATAGTTACAGATTGGGAGACAACATCTTCAATGTCAAAATCCGATAAGGAAGTCATATCTAGACTATACAAAATATTCCTCAAATTTCCAGGAGAAACAAAATCAGAGAAACTGATACGAAAAATGGCCAAAATATGGATAGTGAATTCACAGAAATGGAAAACAATATATAACACAAGTAATCGAAGAAAGACTAATGAATGAGTTAACACTTGACTTCCATACTATTGTAGAAAATTCTTAAATATGATAACAGCAAATGTTGGTGGGTGCCATGTCCATGGAAGTATAGTCTAGCATAGCCATTTCATAGAGCAGTGTAGCAATACATAGTGAAATGAAGTATACATATACCTTATGACTCAGCAATTTCCACTCCTAGAATACTACTCCAAAGAAACTCAGAAGCATAACCGTAAGATGATATATGTATAAGATTATTCATCACAAAGTTGTTTGTGGTACTGGAAGTTGGAGGCAACCAAGGCATTCATCACCAAGAGAGCAGATGAATAAAATATGAATATATACTATGGAATACTCTGCAACAGTACAAGCAGTAAACTAGATGTCTTTATAGCCACATAGGTAGACCTTTGAAGCATTTCACTTAGTGAAAATATCAGAAACCATGTTATCTATAATACAATACCATTTATATAAATTTTTTAAAATACAGAAATACTATATTCTTGTCAAAGACACAGGATCTTGAAAAGTTAACACAATGAAATCTTTCATGTCCCTTATCTTTCTCAACAATTCTTATTCTTGTGAATTTCAATTTCAGAATCCTAATTTGTTTTTGCTTTGATCCCAATGATAACTTAGCAATGAAATCTACCTTTTCACATGAAAAGGACTAACTGATGACATTGGATTAATCATTAAAGAACAATGTACAAGTCTCTCTCCCATTGGAACCTGGCATAGGAAGAAGGGAGGGAAAACAGGTTGATACAGGTTTAGAAAGTCACTGTCCTCAGAAGATTCATGGAACAATTTTGACATTTGATATAAATAGATTTTTACACTGATTTGATTAAAAGAAAAAGGGGTGAAGCATCTTGTTGGAAGTTGGAAAGAAACAGTTCATAAAATATAATATGGAGCAGGGCAATACCAATTATGCATTATGTTTTATGGCACATTATTTTCTTGTGTAACCCTCTAGATGTCCCTATGATATGGCCAAGGCAGAAATGCAGATCTATGTGACTCTTGTTGGATTTAGTAAGTCTTGAAATATCACATGTTCTATGTGAAGGTGATCTACCAACTCCACTAATCAGCCAATATATTAATAATAAAAATCATATTACAAAGTCAAAGCTGTACTGCACTTTGTCTAACAGTTTTGCAAATTACATTCACCTACATTAATTGTGAAGCCTTTAAAAATATCAACCCACTAAGTTAGGCAGCTATTATTAGCATTGGCTTACAGAATTAAAACTGTGCCCCAGAAAAGTTGTCATTAAGCTAGTAAATTACAAAAACGTTAATTTTCTGACTAGACAGGAAGAAATCTGGGGAGTACTCAATCAGAGAGCAGGTATTTGTTCAGCTGCATTAGCATTTCCAAGACAAAAAGAAGTGGCAGAAACTAAATGCATGTGAAACAATGAGCACAGCATCCTCCAAATACTCAATTCTAATTTCACTGCAACACATAAGGGAATTAGGGTGATTGACTTGAGTACTCAGAAACTCAGTAAAGTTACAAACTAGTAAAGGTAATTAGCAATATGTTATCCCCTGTTTTAATATTACCATGGCATATCCTGAGTAGATTCTAACATATTAAGAATGATGATATTCTTCAAGAAGATATGCAAAAAAGAAAAATATGTTCTTTTGTGTGGTAAAATTTCAACTTGGTTCATGTTTTATTAATGATAAATAGCAAACTATGACACTCATATATTTCCAAAAATATTATTGGAAAAAGCCTTGAAAAAGAAATGCTGTGCATACTCTAATAAGTGACTATTACTATAGATAGTGCTTGTATTTTCTTTGGAATTCTAGCATAACTGGCTATTGAAAGAGGTTATATAATTTTTAGAACCATTCCAACATGTAATTCAAATGTCCTTGTTTTAAAATTCTTCTCTCACAAATAGACCCAGACAGCTATTTAATTATTTATTTAAAGGTCCAAATTTACATGTAAATTCATTTTCAACAATTTTTACCAAGTTTGGTTACACACAAGTCTAGGCAGATACACACTTTCTCAGAGGCTGCCACAACAAAAGATGTTTCTTTTAAACTGAAACACATTTCCAAGTTGTGTTATAGTTGATAAATAAACTGAAGAACTCAACAAGACTCATTGCACAATAGATAGCTTTTTTATTTATTTTTATATTTTACTTGGCAGAGAGTGGCCTGTCTTTTGATTTCACAATATTGCTGTGATAGTCATTAATAAGATCAATTTCTGTACAGCTACATGTAGGCTGTTTAATTTCTGTGTAAGACTGACTAGCTTCTTGAAATATATTCTAGATTCATTTGAATTTCATTAATTTACAATCCCAAGTGTTTTGTCCTGCCAATTATTTGGTTAGTATGAATTAGAAGAAAGACTGAACAGTGGTCATACCTAGGAAATTGCATTTGATGGTATTTTCTAACTCTAGTTGATGGTGTCTTTAATATGGATGAATCCAGATATTAAAAAAGAAGTGATTGCATCTTGTTCCCTTGATTTACTTGTGCAGAGGGGAAAGACTATACATAGAGCTTAAAATATCATCATGAATGGCTTTCTCTATTTGCCCTTGTGATAAAGCTCTGAAGAATAAGGGACCATGTAGCCTAATTGCCATGTATTGACATACTAAATCTTAGGAGGTTTGAATTTCATTCAAGCTATAAATGTAACTATGTCAGACTGAATGTTTTTTGCATGATTTCAAATATACTTCCTCCAAGATATTGCTCGTTGGAAGAGATGACTGAATTTTACATAAAATCATGTCCAATGGAAAGTAATGTTTAGGTGGCAACAAGGGAGTAGAAAAAAAATCCAGTTATCTAATGAGAATGGGCTACCTCCAAAGCCTCATAATTCAATGGAGTGTCATTCACATAGATTATGATGTGAATAGTATTCCTTGTGTTTGTGCAAATAAATGGAAACATATCCACAGAAATATTAATGGACTTATTGATAATAAAACAGTAGCTTACAGATTTTTCCAGGCCTCTATGTATTGTTAGGACCAGTAGAATCACATTAACAATACCAATCCAAGCTTTTTATTCTTGTATCTCTACCCACTCACTCCAAAAAGACCTCTGACTCTGGTTAAGATCCCTACACTTTCAAATATTTCTCAGAATTTCCAGAGGATATCTCACATTTTCTTTCAAACAAGTCCAGGCAGCTATGTATACCACCACCACTTGCTCTTAATATCACCATGTTCACTGAGCATTGCTGCCTCTGATAGCCTCTGCCACTCTGTCCCACAGTCTTCTACCAGAGCTCTCAGTCTGTTGCCTGGCAATAGACTCTCACACACACTCCCACCATCTCCTACTGGGCTCTGCCACTGGTGTCCTGGAACCCTTAAATGACCAAAATTGTCTGTGGAGAATGGGAAAGAATGTTTAAATTCCCTTTGTATCATATTCTATTATACACACACAAATCTCATTAATGAAATCACCGTTTGCATTTGTATCTACAGTCCTCTTCTATGTAGGACTCTGACACTAACTCAAAGGGGATTGGGCCAGGAAAATACTGAGTAACAGCCACCAAACTCTTCTTGAAATCACTCCTCTCCTCCAACAACTAAGGCTAACTGGGTCAAGCTTGTTTTACATGTTTCCTTCTTTCACTTCCACATGTGTTCACTCAGGAGGCCCCTCAGCTAATCATGCAAATAGTCTTCTACTAGACCATTACACAGCTCATCAGACATGTTTGGATAATTAGGTAATTCCTTTATGGGCACTGCTTTAGGCTACACAGGCTGGGAACAAGTATACACCATACTTTAGAGGTCGCAAAATGTTTTCACACATCCTGTCATTTAATCCTCACAACAACCTTGTGAAGTAGACTAGGTTTTTCTATAAAGGAAATCAAAATTCAGAAAGGAAACATTATTTATTCAAAGTTACTTAAACAGCTTGGTAACATTCGGTAACAAGAGTCTTTATAAGACTCATTCTTTTTTTGAGTCTGTGTTGTTAGGGGGTTTATTTCATTTCATTTGGGAAACTACCTGCTGAGTTAAGGCACCAAAGAGGTACCAAAAGAATGTGGTTTTAGATTTTATCAATTTTGTATTATCTACATGGACAAGTTATAAGAGCAGTAATGCTCACATCACCTAATAAGATAGATAATGCTTACAGAAGCTAATCAACCAGGTTAGCAAACCAACCTTACATAGGGTGGTTTCAGTTGGGGGAAAGAAAGGAGCTTTACAAATATTTGAAGGGAAAAAAGGGAGAGAAGCACAGAAAAAAAAGGACTACATTATTTTGAAAATCTTGGGCTATTTATTTCAAGAAGCTTAAGCTATTTGAAGAAAGAAGGACATAGATGAGCATGCATAGAGGGCAAGAAGTCTTCCCTACTTAGCAGAGGAAATGTTTTGTCATGTTTGTTGATGTAGAAGCAGAAGGTAGTGGAGAAACATTGAAGGTACAAAAGAGAAAAAAGACATACAGTACTTAATGTAGCAAGGGCCCAAAAAAAGCAGGAGAGAATAGACCAAATGCGCAACGTCATGGGGTCAGCCTTAGAGTAAAGGTATCAGAGAAGGGAAAGAAAGGAAGAAAGAAAAGGCAAAAAGAAAATTCAACTTTAATAGATGATGGAATTTCAATGGTCTTCTAAACCTCAGATTTTACTTTAATAATTCAATGAATACTCATAAGTAAAAATGTGATACAGGCTTTTCATCCCCTCTTGAGAGTCATCATGGGAAAGTACAAATAGCCACAAGTGTATTTGGTTTAATGAAGTCTCATTTATTTATTTTTGTTGTTTCTGTGATCACCATTGGGGTCTTGATTAAATTAAAAGGCTTCTGCATAGCCAAGAAAATAATCAACAGAGCAAATACACAACCTACAGAATGTGAGAAATTATTCACAAGCTAGACACCCAAATAAGGGCAAATAACCAGAATCTACAAAGAACTTAAACAAATCAGCAAGGAAAAAAACATTAAAAAGTGAGGCAAAGACATGAACAGAAGCTTTTCAAAAGAAGATAGACAAATGGTCAATAAACACATTTAAAAATGTTCAATGTCCAATCATCAGGGAAATGCAAATTAAGACCACAATGAGATATCACCTTACCCCAGTCAGAATGGCTTTTATTAAAAAGTCCAGAAACAATGCTTATTGTGATAGATGCAGAGAGAAAGGAGTGCTTATACACTGTTGGTGGACTGCAAATTAGTATAACCTCTATGGAAAATAGTATGGAGATTCCTCAAAGAACTAAAAGTGTACAACCCTTCGATCCAGCAATCCCAGTACTGGAAATATACCCAAAGGAAAATAAGTCATTTTATCAAAAAGACACCTGCACTCAAATATTTATTGCAGCATAGTTCATAATTGCAAAAATGTGGAATCAATCCAAATGTCCATCTATTCATGATTGGATTAAGAAAATGTGGTATATGTGTACCATGGAATACTACTTAACCATGAAGAATGAGGAATTAGGGCCTTTTGCAACAATTTGGATGGAACTGGAGACCATTCTCCTCAGTTAAGTATCTCCAGAATGGAAAAACAAACACCACATGTACTCGCTATTAAATTGGAATTAACTGATGAGCACACATGTACACAGAGGGAAATAAAACTCAGTGGAAACCAAGCAGCAGGGAGGAGGGGATGGGTAAAGACCTACCTAATGGGTAAAATGAACACTACCTGGGTGATAGGCACACTTATAGCCCTAACTCAAGCATTACCAAAGCAACCGATTTGACCAAAAACATCTGTGCCCCCATAATATTTTGAAATAAAAAAATACTGCACAAAAAGAGAGACATATAATGTTAAACAATTATAAAAAAGAAAAAATAGAGTGCATTTGAACTCTGAAGACCAAATTTTTATCTTTAAAATCTTTTGTTGTGAAATATACATAAGTAGGAAAGTTCACAAAACATAAATGTACAGCTCAATGAATTATCCTAACTTGACCACTCATGTAACAAATATCTAGGTTAAAAAGATAGATTATTGTTAAAAAGGACTTCAGAAATCTCTTTATACCCCTTCACATTCACTTACTCATTTCCTCAACAAAGTTTTTTTTTTAACTTATTCTTCCTGCCTAACTAAAATTTTGTTTCCTTTGACCAACATCTCCCCAGTCCCCCACTCCCCCAGTCGCTGGTAACTACCATTCTATTTTCTGTTTCTATGTATTGAATTTTCATAGATTACACATATGAGTGAGATTATGTGGTATTTGTCTTTTTATGTCTGGTTTATTTCAGTTAGCATAATGTTCTCCAATTTCATCCATGTCACAAATGCCAGTATCTCCTTATTTTTTTTTTTCCAGACTGAATCTCACTCTGTTGCCTGAGCTAGAGTGCTGTAGCATCAGCCTAGCTCCCAGTAACCTCAAACTCCTGGGCTCAAGCGATCCTCCTGCCTCAGCCTCCTGAGTAGCTGGGACTACAGGCATGTGCCACCAATGCCTGGCTAATTTTTTCTATGTACTTTTAGTTGTCAGCTAATTTCTTTCTATTTTTTTTTAGCAGAGACAGGGTCTCGTTCTTGTTCAGGCTGGTCAGTATGTCCTTTTTTAATGCTGAATAATATTCCTGTGTGTGTGTGTGTAAAAATTTAATTATCTATTTATCTATTGATGGACCCTGTGTTGTTTCCATAATTTGGCTATTGTGAATAATGCTGCAGGGAACATCAGGGTTAGATACCTCTATGAAGTGCTGATTTCATTTCATTTTGGTATATACTCAGCAGAAGGGATTGCTGTGTCATATGGTATTTCTATTTTGAATTTTTGGTAGTTGGGAAAATGGCAGAATAGGAGTGCCCTCCTGGCTCTCTGCTCTCAGAGTCGGAGGTGAAATAGGCAGACTACTGCACGCGAGTGAACTCCACTTCTACAGGACCACCTCTGCGGATCTACAGAGAACCAGCGTGGGACACAGGACTTCAATGGAAAACAGAGGTGAATCAGAAAACTTCTCGCGAAGTAGAGAGACTGTCAGGTGCCTTAGAGAGGAAGCCTGGTTCCCGCTCCGGCCGGCCAGCCGGTCAGCATCTGTGCTGGGGTGTTTTGATTCCCCGGGGAGACCACCCTTCCCCCACCGTGCCCCACACCCTCGCAAGCAGGGAAGTGGCTGAAGTCTGCGGGCAACAGTGGTGTAGGCAGACAGGCTGTGCTGCGGGAGGGGAAAAACTGGAACGGGAAAAACTTTAAACTCTCCAGTGTGCTCCTCTATTTGGGGAGGGCCCTAGCCGAGCAGACGCTCCCCACTGCCACAGGAGTGAGTGGAGAGAGTGCCTTTACCCTAACCTGGGAACTCGCTGAGATTT
>CAUYRT010048177.1:0-16296 GCA_963574885.1 Lepilemur ruficaudatus
AAATTAATTGGCCAACTAAAAATATATAGAAAAAATTAGCCGGGCATGATGGCGCATGCCTGTAGTCCCAGCTACTTGGGAGGCTGAGGCAGGAGGATCGCCTGAGCCCAGGAGTTTGAGGTTTCTGTGAGCTAGGCTGACGCCACAGCACTCTAGCCCAGGCAAAAGAGTGAGACTGTGTCTCAAAAAAAAAAAGACAAATACCTTTCATAAAAATAAAAGAAAATTTGGCAAAATGTTTGGACAGACACTTCATCAAAGAAGAAATATTGATGTCCAGTAAGCACACTAAAAGAAATGCAAATTGAAATTGTAAGATACTACTTAATCACTCATTAGGGTGGCCTGTAACAGTTTCAAGTGTGGGTGAGGAATGTAGATCAATGGGAAGAACTCTCATACAGTGCTGGTGAGAATACAAAATTGTATAGCTACTTTGGAAAACAGTTGGCAGTTTCTTATAAAGTAAAAGATATGCTTACCAATCCCATTTTCTAGGTATTTAGCCAAGATAAATAAAAACTTGTCCATAGAGAGATTCAAAGGTTCATTACAACTTTATTCATAATAACTCGTGGAAACAACCCAAATAAATGTCCACTGACTGGTGTCTGCATAAACAAATTGTGGCATATCCATAGGAAGAATACAAGTTGGCAGTAAAAATGAATTACTGATATTCACACAGCATAGATGAATCTCAGAAGCATTATGCCAAGTGAAAAAAGCAAGACAAAGAATGCATGCTATACAATTCCATTTATATGGAATTATTGAGCAGTAAAACTGTAGTAACAGAAAGTAGATCAGAGGTTGCCAGGGACTAGAAATGGGGGAGGGGATTGACTGTGAATTTGGAGGGGGGACTTTTGGAGGGGGGATTTCTTTATCATGATTGTAATCGTGGTTACATGACTATGCATTTGTCAATACTCAGTGAATTGAACAAATTTTATTTTTTATATGTCATACCCCAACAAAGAAAGAACCATAAACAAATTGTCTACTGTCTATCAAGTGCTATGTTAGGAATATTTTTAGATAAATGTGATATGGATCCTCCCCTAAGGGCATTCACAGTCTATAGACATGGCACAGAAAGACTTACAGTTCAAAGGACAAGAGCCCTAGAGAGAAGTACTGAGGCACAAAGGAAGGAGTGCTTGATCGGGAAGGTCAAAAAGAAGCCTTGAGTTTTAGTTTGATGGGTGAACGGGAGTCAGATGAGTGTTAGAGGGAAGAGCATGCCAGGCACAAGTGCGCAACTGTGAGACTGCATGTTATGTTTTATAAACCATAAGGAGCCTGGTATTGCTGGAGCTCTGGAGCCATGAGATTTATGTGGAAGTGGCAAGAGTTGAAGCTGGACAGGTTGGCAGAGAGGTACAAGGTGGAATGATTTCTTATGTTTGCTTATCAAGCTCATATTGCAAAAGAAACTATGTACTTGGTAGAGAAACCATCCTTCTTGGATGAGAGATGAGATGGTTTCATTTCTCTTCATTCTTTTCCTTTTGTCTTAAAACAAACAAGAACAAAAACACCTTGCTTTTAAATCAACTGTTTGAAAACAGTAATTGTCAAACAGACCCTGGCTGAATTTGCATAACTAAAGCTGTACTTTGAGATTTCACATATTACGGGAATGAGACATATTTTAATGTTTGAGAGAACCTTTAATATGAGCACATTAACAACCATCTGGGGAACTGCTGCGATTAGCCAGATATGGCCTGTGGCTTGTGCTTTTCAGGAGACATCCGTTTCTTTGCACCAATAGGTAGAAGTACAGAATTGTTCCCACATTACATTTTGGAAAGGAGAGAACCTGAAACCACTTATTGGTTCAACTACTCCATATACACGAAATTCTTGAACATCACTCTTTATTCATGGACTCATACAGGGAAATGTATACGTGTGTATGTGTGTATATGTGTAAAGCAGATGCATAGAAGGATTTCCATTAATGAACCGGAGAACTGATTTTGAGGGCCTGCTCTAAAATCTCATGTTTTCTTGTGTGTTACAGGCGGTGGAGTTTGAAGGCTGGGCCGACACCCTCTTTCTTCTGCAGTTCACCCTCTCCTGTGTGATGGGGTGAGCTTTTGCTGCCTTGTTAGCAGATAGTTTTCCTAGAGAAATAGGTTAGAGAACTTTGTTCTAGAGTCCTGCCTCCTTTCTCAGTATCCTGTTTGGTCTCCTGAGTGTGTCAGCTTAGGATAATTAAGCCTCCAGACTCAGGTGGTTTCACAGGCCTTGGGAATGTCCTCTCAGGGCTGCTGAACTGATCTCAGTCATGCTTAAAAGGCTGGACAACAGGAACTATTTACCAGAGAACCTACTGTGTGATAAGTATCATCATATTTCAACATGCATTATTTTGTTTTATCTCTACATTGACCATTTGACAGACACTGCTGTTGCCTTACCTATGAGAAAGCAGACTCAGAACTTAAGTCAATTGTCTACATTTGCACAATTAGTAGGTGGCAGTGGCAGCGTTTGAATTGGGGGCCATTTGACCCCTCTCTATCATGTCTCCGTTTCTGAAGAGAATATGTAGAAGGCGAGAGGGTATCTGTGAACAGGCCTCTTCTCCTCACCTCCATATTTCTCTAAAGTGTTTTTTCCTCAGCCGGTCAGTTCAATTGCTGTTTGTGACTGAGTCTGGCACAGAGTGAGCAGGTGCTTCAAAATAAAGTTGACATTATCCCTTGGTCCTAAGTCAGGCTCAGAAACCTCAGTGTAAATCAGGGAGTTCCAGCTGCTGCTGCCTAGTTGTTAAGTGAACCTGTATCCACTCTTAAAGTTGTTTCAATGTGATTTCCTTCCATCTCGAAGGATCTCTCTTGCTTTCACCCTGGCCCAGAGGTCATATTGTCCTCATGGAAGGTGTACAACTAAATCTAGGGTTTATGAGCCCTGAACTTCTCGCTGGCTTAGGTGAACTAGTAGGAAACATGATCTAGCAAGAGCGCTTACGATTACGAATGATGGTTTCAGGGTTTTGGTGACGGTGGCGAGGAAAAACATCTGTCAGGAAATGGACAGGTGTTTCTCTTTAGTGAAATTTTTAAAAATCAGGCTGCATATAAGTAGCAGTGAGGTGGGGAAAACTCACAGTTGGTCAGTGACGAGCATGTGCTAGCATGGCCAATGCTGGTGGTTTTTCTTGGCTACATATTATTATAAAGTAAGCAAATGGATCTTATTTATACCTCTAACTTACTCATTCTAGGTTTATCTTGATGTACGCCACAGTACTCTGCACTCAGTATAATTCTGCTCTTACAACTACAATAGTTGGCTGTATTAAGGTGAGTGGAAAAAATATTGTTATCTCTTTGGTACCTGCTTTGTTTAAAAATTGTTCTCCTCAAATAAGAGTCTGGCTGTGGCCTTAAGCCCCGCAATCCTCATGTACTGTCTTGATATTGTGACAAATTGTGATAGTTGCTGTAACAGTCTTTAAGAACGCAGGGAGGGCATACTTTCTTCTTGCAGGCAACTTAGCTTTAAAGAGTATGGGAAAAGGAAAATGTATTATCTGAGCAGAGGAAGAAAGAGAATTAGGCCTGTTTCTGACCGGGCAGATGAGTAGCTTGGTAGCGATAAGCCTGTCCCTATAACCTCTAGTGAGAATTGTTCTGTCTCTGCCTCACTGAGTTCTGGCTGTTTAGTGTTTAGTAGGAGAAGATGCCTGCCAGAAGCTAATCAAGGGAGTTTTCCTGTGCCTGAGCCAAACCTTAAATGGCCCACTTTTAAAAGCTGTGGTGGACATTTCCAGTGATGTCATTTCCTCCTGATCTATTTTATTTTAGGGAGACTAATTCAGCCAGGAGAGCCAAGTTTACTTGAATATTGGGCTAAAGTTGGTGACTTAAAGCCTTAGGCCTCTTTCATCTGACTTTGTGATTCTAGTGCTTTAAAATTCAAGAGGCCACAGCATGTCTGAATTCCAAATGAATTAGCAAAGTGGCCTTGTTTTCTAAAACAGGCAAGATAGAGAGAGGTAGGTCTTTGATCATTTGGGAAAAAGTGGACAGTTGCCCTTGTGACTTCCCTTTTGATGCCCAACTAGACTGGGTTAAAGCTCTAGAAAGTCTGTGGCTTCAAATCATAGGATTGGAGTGTTTGGTGAGAATAGAATTCTAAATTAAGCTGTAACAAGTCAATTGTGTGAATTCTCCCAGAAAGCTAACGACAGTCTATATATTCAAGGGACTAGGCTGGCTGAGATAGCTTTAAGCCCCCAAATGAGCTCTCAGCTATGTTTTGGTTTTGCACAGGGAATGCTTTAGGAACAAAGTGGATAACTTGCATCTTCGGAATAAGAGTAGCAAGCACATGAGAGGTACAGCAGTTGATACCATGCTTTTAGCTAAGGAGAAGAATGATGGAGGAAAGCCTATGTTTAATTTTATAACTCTACCTATTTGCTTGGAATTTCTTAATGTACTTTATCAGCATGGTATACAAACATAGTCATGCTCTTGTTTACAGAAAATAGTCTCTATTTTTGATACATACTCCTCCCGACAGTATTCTAAGAACCCCATGGATTTACTTATTCCAAAGGAATTAGTTACAAATTCTACTTCCAAATTCTAGAGAAAGGTAAAAACTGAATTGTCTGGTTAGTTCACTGTTGCTTTTGCTTCTCACTGGTGCGTGGTATCACTGTCAAAGTATGGCTTGCATCTTCAGACAGGTGGAGGTCCGCTGATGCCCTTGTAGGGTTGGAGCCTCACAGGCCACGGTGGAGCCTCTTTCCTTAGCCTCCTACTCATAACCCTTTTAGCTTAGCCATTGTTCCTCTTATGAGCTTTAAGCTTCCTTCTGTGCTTGAGGATCCCAACTGCACAAATGGCTGGGTCAGCATTCTTTGTTTCTCTTCAGTATGGTGGGAAAATCACTTAGGATAACTAGTTAAAAATGGAAATTCCAAGGCCTCCCCCGATGTACTGAGTCAGAATCAGAGCCTAGAAATCTTCATATTTAACAGGGTTTCCAGATGATTCTCGGATATACTAAAATTTGAGAATTGCAGTCTTGGTCTTGAGCTACCAGAACTCTTCTGTGCTTCCAAGTTCTGTTGGGAGGACATTGGCAATCTTTCCTGATACCAAACCTTGCTTGGGGTACCCTAATACATACCTGTGGTTTTTCTAACTTCTGATTTTGAGCAGCATATGTTGGGTTTTCTGGCCCCTCCCTTTCTGAAGTTCCCTGGGCAGCTTATGTAAGTAAATTAATTCACCACCTCCTTGGACCTCTGTATTCAAAGAGAGGTCCTGTTACATACTTTCCCAAATTGCCTACTGGCCTTGTTTACTGTTACATGATATTTAATTTTATTTTTTCCCCTCAAATAAGAAAATCTGCTCTAGGGTAACTTGCTATTTCTATCCTTAGACCTAGAAAAGGCTGATATAATTTTAAATGCTTTCTCAAAGGGCACTCTGTTATAAAAATAATTTTGAAGTTTGTTTTTGGCCTTTTGAAAACACCATAGCAATTTATTTTCTGTCTCACAGGCCTAATCTAGGAAAGCCTAGGTACTATAAAAATGTTTGTGACATTTACAGTTTATGGCAGTTGTAATAGCAGAGAGGGAGGCAGTGACTTATGAATATGAAAGAAGGGAGGAGAGATTGGGGAGGAATTGAATAATACAGGTTGAGCATCCCAAATCTGAATCTGAAATGCTCCAAAATCTGAAACTTCTTGAGGGCCAACATGACATTCAAAGGAGATGCTCATTGGAGCATTTTGAACTTTGGATTTTTGGGTTTGAGATACTCTACTGGTAAGTATAAGGCAAATATTCTAAAATCCAAAATCTGAAACACTTCTGGTCCCAAGCATTTCAGATAAGGGATAGTCAGCCTATAGTTTAAACTTTAGAACCTTGTTTTTTGCTTTTGTAGTCTGAGGGTAATTAAGAGAGAGCCAGAAGATATTTGCACCTGGGAGTGTCAGGGAGGTGATTTTAGGTACAATGCATTGAAATGACTTGCCGTATGTTTTTTTAGGATATCAAGGAAGATTTTTCTAAAAACAGTCTTTACATTGGTAAAGTGCTATACCCCTTTTTTGTTTTTAAAAGAAGAGGGAAAGATGCTTGCATGGAAGCAGTCTTTTCTTCTTCACTCTCTCCTCACAAGTCTACAATTATCTCAATAGGAGAAAAATACAGTCTTTCTAAGATTGCTAAATGTGTCTTTATATTTTCTACCCCTAACACAGCAATGTTTATTTAGATTTATAATGTAAGCCCATACCACAGGGCAGGGAAAGTTTGACAGTCTTGTTAGTTTTCTTCTATATCGATGAAAGCATTTATCTTCTGGAGAAATAACATTAGGAAGCAGCTAATGTCATTGGTTCCTTAATAATGCTCTTGCTCATACTACACTCTTATTAGAGTTGGTGGGTTTCTGTTGTTATTGTCTGTTTGTTTTTGTATTTTAAAGATAGGTATTTGGGTCACAGCATGGGTTGGTTTTTATATATATTTAAAAAGCTCAGTTAAATCTATGTAACAATATATTGCTATTTTTCTTTTTAGAATATATTAATAACTTATATTGGAATGGTCTTTGGTGGAGATTATATTTTCACATGGACAAACTTTATTGGCTTAAATATCAGGTAAGTAAAAATATTTAATTAAATGTAACCACTTTGACAAGTGGAAATTGGATATTCAAATATTGTCATAGTAAGATTGGGCTATTAAATTAATGGAACATTTATTGACTTATTAAACATGTGTGGAGTGTCTACTATGTGCTAGATACTTAATGTCTCTACATAATGCTTTTTCAGAAAGGAGGAGAAAATACTTCCATATTCTTTGCATAGTATTTGGGGAATCTTGTGGAAGTCAAACTCTCTTTACTTAGCCTTCAGAGTCCTCTAATTATTATGCTAGATGGCAATGCAGTGTTCTCAAGAAATGTAGGGCTAAAGAAGAACACCAGCTCAGTCACAGTTGCTTTATGTGAGTATTATATGAGTATTACCGTAGACGTATCACTACATTTCTTTAGACCTTGTTTTCATCAGTGAGGGGGGTGACTTGCAGGAAAATCTTTTTCATTTCTGGAATTTTGAATCTCATTTTAAACATTGTTTATATGCCTAAAAATTATCGAATTTATATTTGGGCAAGACCTCTGTTCTCAAGTCAGATCCAACAGCCCATTTGACATCTCCAGCTGACGTGTCCACAATGAACTTCTTTTATTTCCTCCAAAGTCTGCTCTATCATCTTAATTGATGGAGACCCTGTCCTTCTAGCTGTTCCATTTAAAAACCTTGGGATCATCTTTGGCTTTTCTATCATACATCCAATATCCAGTGTGTTAGCAAATTTTGTTGGCTTTACCTTCAGAAAATATCCAATAAAGGATTGCCTTTTCCCATCAACATTGTTTTCATCACCTTCTAAGCCACCGGCATGCTTAGATCATGGCCTTATTCTTACACACTTGTATCCCTGGTTTGACTCACCAACCTGTCCCCTAGTCAGTTCTCAATAGAGTAGACAGTGTATTCCTTATAAAAGGTAAGTCAGAACATGTCATTCTTTAAACATCTCCCACTACCCTTGGCTGTCTAAGCCCCAAAGTCATTACAAGACCGTAACAAGATCTATCCCCTCTTCCTCTCCAGCTTTAGTTCCTGCTTGTTCTCTGCTCCCTTGCTCTACTTTATTCACATAGACCTTGCTGTTCGTCTAGAATGCTTAGCTTGCTCTCAGGAACCTTTGGACTGAATATTTCCTCTACCTGGGACAATGTACTTTCAGATATACTTGCATGGCTAACTCTTCTACACCTAGAAGTTTTTGCTCAAATGCTATCTTCTCAAGGAAATCTGCCCTGACCACCTTTTTAAAAATTGTAAATTGCTCTCCCTCTTCTAACATTTGCTAACCCTTTTATTTTGCTTTTCTATTTACCTTTTTCAGAGTAGTCATTTTCTAATATTCTGCATAATTTGATTATTTATATATATTACCTATATCTGTCTCTCCAGCTAGCATGTGAATTCTATGAGGATAGGGATCTCTGCCTGTATTGTTCACTGATATTTTTCAAGCTTCTAGAATGAGTGCTGGTAGTTGATTCTTAAGTATTTGCTTGATGAATCTATATGGATTAGTGAAAAAGCACTTTGGAGACTTATAAAGCTTTCCACTAGTATATGGTAGTGTCATTTTTTTAATTTGCCACAATTTATAGAACTTCCCTGACCTTTTATTTCTTAATATTTAAGTAAATGATAGTACCAGTTCTATATTCCTTATGGATTAATGTGAGAACTAATACTAATATCATTAATAGGTTAATAATTCTTAACTTTTTCCTAACATTTATTTGCCACTATATTTGTCTTTTAGAGGGAAAAATTATTTATTGGTGAAGAGGTAGGAGTTGGCAGGAGGGTTGGTATATACATGTATACCTGAGGATTGCCTGTTAAAGAAGGAAAATGGATAGTTGAATGTCAGATTTTCTTTGGAGTTGCAGTTCATGCTTGCCATCTGTGTGACTTTAAGCAAGTCTGAGTTTGTTTTCTTCTGTGTTGGGGACGAAAACAACTCTTTCATTAGAGCTGTTAGAGTGAAATAGCATGATGAATGTAAAGTACCTGGTCATTGCTTGACATTTGTGCTTTTTGTCAGTTTTTTATTAATATTTGTAAGGAATGGCCAGGATAGTAGGAGCAACATGATGAATCTGTTCTGGCTTTGAATGTGGCCTGAGTTTCATTCATTTCTAGAAATTTGGATTAAAGCATTATTATGACACAAATAGAGACCTCAGAGCTGTCTTGATTTTCTTTTTGTCCTCCTTTAAATAGATAACATAATTGCCAAAATGAAGTAAAAGCTTCTTTTTGCATTTTCACATCTATGCAATCGAAATCTCTTATATAGTATCTCATAAGAAAGGTTAGGTATCTAAAACTAATGAATGAATTCATTAAAGTTGCAGGATACAATATCAGCATACAAAAAACAGTTACATTTCTATATTCTAACAATGAACTCTCAGAAAAATTAGGACAACAGTCTCACTTGCAGTAGCATCAAAAAGAGTAAAACACTTAGGAATAAATTTAACCAGGGAGGTGAAAGACTTGCACAGTGAAAATTATAATACACTGGTGAAAGAAAACATAAATAAATGGAAAGATATCCTGTCCTTATGGTTTGGGAGACTTAATACCTTTAAAATATCCATACTACCCCATGTGATCTACAGATTTAATGGAGTTCCCATCAAAATCCCAGTGGTATTTCTTACAGAAAAAAAAAAAAAAGCAATCCTAAAATTCACATGGAACAATAAAAAGACCCAAAATAGTCAAAGCAATCTTGAGAAAGAACAACAAAGGTGGAGGCATCACACTTCTGAATTTAAAAATATATTACAAAGCTGCAGAAATTAAAATAGTATGGCACTGGCATGAAGACAGACATATAGACCAAGGGAACACAACAGAGAACCCAGAAATGAACCCATGCATTTTATCAGTTGGTTTTTGACGAAGGTGCCAAGAACACACAATGGGGGACAGGATAGTCTTGTCAAAAAACAGTGTTGGGAAAACTGGATAGCCACCTGCAAAAGAATGAATTGGACTCTGTCTTCTACCATATGCAAAAATCAACTCAAAATGGTTTAAAAACTTAAACAATTCCATAAGACTTGGAATTGTAAAACTCCTAAAAGAAAACATAGGGGAAAAGTTTTAGGACGTTGGTCTTGGCAGTGATTTCATGGATCTGATACTAAAAGCACAGGCAACAAAAGCAAAAATAGGCAAGTAAGACTCCATCAAACTAAAAAGCTGATGAACAGCAAAGGAAACAATCAACAGAAGGAACAGGCAACCCACAGAATGGGAAAAAGTATTTGCAAACCATAGATCTGATAAAGGATTATTTCCAAAATATGTAAGAAACTCCTACAGCTCAATAGCAAGAAAACCCCAGATAGTCTGATTTAAAAATGTGCAAAGGATCTGAATAGACGTTTCTCCAAAGAAAACATACAGATGGCCAACAGGTATGAGAAAAGGTGCTCAACATTACTAATTATCAGGGAAATGCAAACTGAAACCACAATGAGATATCATCACACCAGTTAGGATGGCTCCTATTAAAAGACAAGATAACAAGTGTTGGCAATGATATGAAGAAATTGGAACCCTTGTACCTTGTTGATAGGAAAGTAAAATGGTACAGCTGCAATGCAAAACAGTGTGGAGGTTCCTCACAAAATTGAAAATAGAACTGCCGTGTGATCCAGCAATCCCAATTCTGGGTATATATCCAAAAGCGTTGAAATCAAAATGTCAAAGAGAAACTTGCACTCCCACATTCAATGCAGCATTATTCACAATAGTTAAGACATGGAAACAACCCAAATTTTCATTGACAAATGAAGAAAATGTGGTATATACATACAATGGAGTATTATTCAACCTTAAAAAACAAGGAAGTCTCACTATTTGCAACAACCATGAATGAACCTGGAAGGCATTATGCTAAGTGAAATAAGTCAGTTACAGAAGGACAAATCATGCATTATTCCACTTATTGTGAGGTGTCTAAGATAGACTTAAATAACCAGAAATCAGAATGGTGGTTGCCAGGGAATGGGAGGAGGGGGAAATGAGGAGTTGTTCAATGGGTATAAAGTTACAGTTATACAAAATGAGTAAGTTCTAGATATCTTCTATATAATGCAGTACATATAGTTAACAGTACCGTGTTTTGCACTTAAAAATTTGTTAAGAGCTAGGCACTATGGTACATGCCTTTAATCCCAGCTATTCCAGAGGCCAAGGTGAAATGATCACTTGAGGCCAAGAATTCAAGGCTGTAGTGCAGTATGATTGCACCTGTGAATAGCCACTGCACTCCAGGCTGGACAACATAGTGAGACCCTGTCTCTCTAAAAAAAAAAATGTTTTTTCTTAAGAGGGAGATCTCATGTTAAGTGTTCTTAACACACACATACATACACACAAACACACACAAAAAGGCAAAGGGACATAGGAAACTTTTGGAGGTGATGGATGTGTTTATTACTTTGATTGTGGTGATGGTATGCCTATGTCCATGGTGTATGGTGTTTGCATATGGGCAAACTCATCAAACTGCACACATTAAATATGTGCAGGTTTTTATATATCGTGCCTCAATAAAGTTATAAAATAAATATAAACAAATGAGCAATAAGAAGGATTAGTTGTCTTTTTTCACATTGCAGGTTATTTTAAAAACTTCCTAAGTTTCTGAATATGTTAGAATATTATAACATAGGTCAGCCTCTAACATGTATCAAAACCAACATCTTAACAATTCTTCCACTGGAATTTCTTTTTGTCAAGTAGTTCTGGTTAATGTGTTTTAAAGAGTACCATTTTGCTAACCAGGCTAGTTGATAATGATATTAGTGATATTCTTTCCTTTTTAAATATTTTTAATAATTTCTAATTACTTTCACATTTTATTATAATAAATTTTACATGCCATATCTCTTTCTAATCCCTGTTTTATTACAAGTTTAGGGAGAATAATTGATGTTTTTTAGTCATTAGTTAGCATTCAAATTATTTGCTGAGTTGGGATTAGAATCTAGGTATCCTGACTCCAGTTAAAATATTATTTCTGTTACAGTATATTTTTTAGCTTTTGGCAAGGAAAGATATTGTCTAATTTTTTTTATACTTTTTCTCTTTAAAATGAAAATTATGATTTTGCTGTTTACATTCCTTTTGATTTTCTTTAGTCAGTAAGCAGAACCAGAGGTTGTAGACATTACCTTTTTTTTAAAATATAAAAACCAGGAGCTACTTTGTAGATTTCACTTTGCTTAGAAATAGTGTCAGTAAATCCTTGACAGACTGTGCTTTGAAGGAAATCATTAATTGAACTATATTCTTAAAAGATTCTATGATTACACCTAGACACATCTAGCTCCCCTCCATCCTGCCTTGTTTCTTTGCTGTTTTTAAAAAAAGTTTAAATAGCCCTCTCTCTGGTTTGACTCAAGTGCAGGAAGCAGGAGGTTTGCACAGTAGCTTTGGCTCTATTCAACTTTGATTATAAAATAACATTTGAGCTATTCTAATAGATCTGTAGTAGTACCTCATTGTGGTTTTGATTATTTCCCTAATGATTAATCATGTTGAAAATCTTTTCACATGCTTATTTGCCATCTGTATATATTCTTTGGTAAAACAGCTGTTCAAATATTTTGCCCATTTAAAAATTAGGTTATCTTTTTCTTGCAAAGTTTTTAGAGGTCATTATATATTGTGAATACAAGTCCTTTATCAGATATGTGATTTGCAAATACGGTTTCTCAGTTTGTGGCTTGTCTTTTCATTCTCTTACCAGTCTCTTTTAAAGAATAAAAGTTTAAAATTTTCATGAGTTCCAATTTACCAGTTTTTTTCTTTTTGGGATATGCTTTTGGTGTTGTATCTGAAAAATCTTTGCCTAACCCAGGGTCACAAAGATTTTCTCTTATGTAGACACTTTTTTAAGATTTAGGTTTTTACATATATATTGCTCATTTTCGATTAATTTTGTATGTGGTGTGAAGTCTGGATCAAGGTTCTTTTTAGGGTATGTGTGTGTGTTTTAATATAGTATCTAATTGTTCCAATACCTTTGATAGAAAATACAGTCCTTTTTCTGTTGAATTGATTAATTCCTCATAACATTCTTTTGAAGTTATTTTATAATCACTTTTATAAATGAGGAGACTGAGACTTAGAGAGTTAAGTAACTTGAATGCATTCTCAAGATATGCACTGAGCCTGCTTCTGTGTGCCAGGCGTTCTGCTCTAGAGAGACATGGTGGATTCTCTCATAGATCGCCAGTGTCACACAGCTAGTAAGGCATGATGCAAGGATTGTAACCCAGGCAGGTTGTTCCTGAGACCTTAAGTTCTCACACCTCGATAACAGGCATTCAGAAGTAATAATAATAACAGAATACTAGCTGATATTTTTTATGCTTACTTTGTGTTAGACACAAAATCCTAAATATTCCATTTTAATCTTTACAATAGCCCTATGAAGTAGATACTGTGAATAGTCCATTTCACAGAGAAGCTAAAAACTTGCCCTATATTATCTAGCTGCAAGTGGTTGTTGATCCATGATTTGTCTTCCCAGTCTTCATTCTTAACCACAGTGCTGACTAGTAAATGGTGAATAGATGAGTGAATGAGTTTTGTTTCACATCCCTTCATAATATGTCATCACACTGGCTACATACTTTTAGGCCAGGTTCCTTTGGTGCAACAAAAGCCGTTTTACTGTAGCCTCTGTGGCCACACACAGTCTACATAGTCTCTGGATGGGATGTGGTGCAGCTCCGAGTGTAGATCTGGAGTTGTCCCCTGTCATTTCTGACTCTCTTGCCTGTTTTCCTCATTTTGGGCTCCATTGCTTGTTTCCTTAGAAGTATATGTTGCTTCTTAGTTCCACATTGCTCTCCTCCTAATTAGTAGACTGTCTTCTGGTTCTAGCCTTCCCCTGACGTAAGGATATAAGCTTTTCCTTTCCTCAGTGGCTGTCTCAGTTGGAGGGAGAGAAGGACATGTTTTGTATTATCAGTTAGTTACTGCTGACATAACATCCACCAGCCTATTAATAGAGTTATATAACTAGCATCTCAGTGGAATAACTTGTATATTTGAACAGGTTGTAGGGAGGCCAGCTAGCTCCTTAGTTACATTATAATTCATGACAGAAGAGAACCGAATGGGAATATAGCAAAAATCTGTGTTCTGTTGCTGAAACTGCCACTAGCCGTCTGTGATTCACTTTTTATAACCTCAGTTTTCTCATCAGCAAAATGTGAGGTTTTGGGGTTTTTTTGCGACACAGTCTTACTCTGTCACTCTGGGTAGAGTGCAGTGGTGTCATCATGCTCAAAGTAATCTTGAGCTCCTGGGCTCAAGTGATCCTCCTGCCTCAGCCTCCCTAGTAGCTGGGATTAATAGGCGCATACCACCATGCCTGGCTACTTTTTCTGTTTTTGGTAGAGACAGGGTCTCGCTTTTGCTCAGGCTGGTCTCCAACTCCTGACCTCAAGTGATCCTTCCACCTCAGCCTCCCAGAGTGCTAGGATTACAGGCATGAGCCACCATGCCTGGCCAAAATGTGAGGTTTTATTAGTGTTGTGTATCCTAATTCTACCACTAACCTGCTCTAATTCAGCCCAGAACATCCTGTGGAAAGTGGGTCTGTCGTGTCAGTAGGTCTCAGGCTATTTTTCAGGAGACTTACAAATTTGAAGGAACTTTCTTCAAGTGTGGAAAACACATAAGATGTGTTCTCCTTTTAGTTGTAACAGTAGTCTTCCACCCATATTTTAGGAGTTTTTTAGTAGGCAAAAAGGAAAAAAGAGTACAGAGGGAAGGTGATAGAAATATTTGAGGAGTTTCAAGTATCAAAGATGTCAAGAAAGCAGAAAAAGAGCTGTTCCTAAACATGTAAGAGACACCCTCTTGCAAAAACTTAACAGTAAAACAGTAAGAATAGATGAGAAACAAGTGTTCAGGCTTATTTTTTTCTTTATGTAATACAGTCTTTCCTAAAACCTATATGTGTACTTGGGGCCTCACAAGAACTCTGATCTTAAAGAGAGCTTTGCGTGCCTCATCAGTCAGTAAAGCAAATAATATCCTTGTCAAGGGCTGTGAGTTCCAAAGAACAGGATTTGGGAGTCTTGGTTTTTTCTGAGTTTTCTCCTGGACGAACTCCTAAAACTCCTAGACAGAGGGAATGGTTCACATCCTAGCCAGTCTCCTGTGACTAAAGTACTTTTATCTTTAAAGTGTGTGCACAGACTAACACTCATCTTAGAAATGATTTTAAGTAGATATCTGGGAAGGCAACATACAGGGAGTTAATGTTTGTTGAGTACCTAGTATATGATGGCCACCTTTACTATGTCATTTAATTAAATCATCCCCCAGTTCACATGATAATGAAATTGAAGCTCAGAGAGGTGATATATAAAAATTCAGATATAGCCTCCCCCTGCCACTCCCTCAAATCTGGGCTTTTCCCCCTCTTCCCTTTTCCCTCTCCCTAGATATGCCTTCCCCAAAGTTGCTAGGGAACAATTTATAATTTCTTTCCAAAGCGTTAACTCATCACTGCTTGGCACATAGTAATGATGGATATTGAGTTCTCTTTAGGTGATTCATGAATTTTCTCAAAACTTAAATATTTGTTAATGATCAAGTCAAGAATAAAGATGAAATGAAAAGTCTTTTATTGTTGCCTCAAGTTGGAATTATTGGAAATTGAACCGACTGCTCTTTAGTCTCTGGAATTTAGATGAGTAATCTGTGTTTTGGTATTGCTCTGGTTATTTGAACAACTGTGTGACAACAGTGTGCTCTACTCTTGCATCATGTTACATCTCTTTGGTGTGAATGTTTGTGTTCCCCTAAAATTCATGTGTTGAAATCCTAACTCCCAAAGTGATAGTTTTAGGAAGTAGAACTTTGGGAGGTGATTAGGTTATGGAGGTAGAAGCCTCATGAGTAGGATTAGTGCCCTTATATGAGGATCTCAGAGCATGGTGAGATGGTGCTGTCTATGAACCAGGAAGAGGGCCCTCTGTAGACATGGAATCTGCCTTGATCTTGGACTTTCCCACCTCTAGAACTGTGAGAAATAAATCTGTTGTTTATAAGCCAGCGATTGTATTTCGTTATAGTAGCCCAGATGGACAAAGACACTCATTATTATATCACCCTACCTTTTGTTAACAATACATCTTCCCTCTAGTCTGTGACTATCAGGGCTGACAGGGAAGATGGGGGAGAAAGGAGTATTTCCTGATTGTTTACTGTGTGCCAGGTGTAGGGCTAGATTCTTTGTGCATATAATCTCATTCAATCCTCAGACAAGCCTAGATAGATAATGTTCTTCTTATTTGATTAATATAGAAATGGAATCTCAGATTAATTAATTTGCCCAGGGTTACAGAGCTGGTACAGATTGAGCATCCAAACTCCAAAATGTTCCAGAATCTGAAATTTTTTCTTTTTTTGAGACAGAGTCTCACTCTTTTGCCTGGGCTAGAGTGAGTGCCATGGCATCAGCCTCGCTCACAACAACCTCAAACTCCTGGCTCAAGCAATCCTTCTGCTTCAGCCTCCCGAGTAGCTGGGACTACAGGCATGCGCCACCATGCCCGGCTAATTTTTTTCTATATATTTTTAGTTGGCCAA
>CAUYRT010048180.1:0-47570 GCA_963574885.1 Lepilemur ruficaudatus
CCTCAGTCTTCCCAGCTGCAGAAATGGGAATGCTCCCTCCCGTCTGCCGGCCGCGGTGGGAGCCTGAGCTCGGCGGTTGTATTTGCAGCAACATGAGCACAATATGGGAGGAATTACCAGGAGGCTCCGGGCCGCCACGGGCCGGGTTTGTACTGATCTCGCCCCATTACGAGGTGTCATGTTGCATTTGCAGGAGGCGGCTGTGTGCGTTCCGCTCTCGGGCGCTGTATGAAATAGGCACCCGCCTCCTCTGGAAGGGACGAGGGCTTTCTCCCTGCTTCCTGGCTGTTCCACCTCGGCTGCAGCCGTCACTAATGCAGGATGACACCAGGATCCAAGGGAGAGCCTTGGGACCTGGGACAGAGGCTAGAGGCCGGGGCAGAGTGGGAGGAGGGGTCCTGAGGCCCTTAGAGACCCCGATTCAATGCGAGACTTGTTCCCTCTCCTATAGGAAAAGATACATGGGGTTGGATGGGATTGGATGGAGTTATGGGTTGAATTGCGACTCTTCACAAATTCTCGTGTTGAAGTCCTAACCCCCGGGACCTCAGAACGTGACCGTATTTGGAAATAGGGTGGCTGCAGATGGGGTCTGTTGAAATGAGGTCATGCTGGAGTCCAGTGGGCCTTCCTCCAATATGACTAGTGTTTTTATATAAAGGCGAGAGTTGGACACAGAGACGCACACTGGAAGACTGGAGTTAGGCTGCCCCCCTCTCCCTGCCAGAGAACTCTCAGCTGCCAGGAGAGGGGCCCGGGACGGAGCCCTCCCTCTCATCCATGGAGGAAGGTGACACCTTAATCTTAGACTCCTGCCCCCCAAACAGCGAGACAGCAAATTCCTGTTGTGCTATGCCACCTACTTGGTGGCATTTGCTATAGCAACCCTGGCAACGAACACAGAAAGAAATGTGCAGATTACTAGAGGACCAAGGGGGTACTGCGTGGGAGGGCCACAGAGGATGGACCCTAGAGTCAGCCAGACTTGACCTTGACAATGCGAGTCAAAGCTTTAAGAGGAAATTTAGTGTTGAGGGCGAGAATAGGGCTCTGGAGAGAGAATCAGACATTCTCTGTTTCTGCCTGTATGACACTGAATGAGTCATCTCACCTCTCTGCCTCAGTCTTCCCATCCACAAAATAGGGAGAACAATGGACCTCATGGTATTGTTGGGAGAGTAAATGGTATAACACCTGTTACACACACAACATGGTCTCTGGAATTCTGTACACATCATTGCAGGTTGAGTGACCTTGGGCAAGTCACTTTGCTTGTGTGGGCCTCGGTTTCCTCTTCCTTAAAAGCCAGCTAATAATTCTGACCCCACATTGTTTGTAGAAAGCATTTAATAAGATATAAAAAGTCCCGTAACTGGCAGGTAGCATGGGGGGAAATAATTGTTCATCTTCATTCTTCTCTTTAAGGTTTCCCAGCCTCTGCTTGAATATCTCTAGTGATGGGCAACTCATTACCTTTCGTGGTGTTTACTCTACTGGCAATGGAAGCTTCACACATGCACAGAATCTTTTTTTAAAGGAGACTTTCCAAAGTCCCATCGTGTGTGGTTTCTACTCCCCAAGCTCCCATTTTACAGATGGAGGGGCTGAGGCCCAGGGACCAGGGAGAAAGATTAGCGATGAGGCCTCCCAAGTGCCCGCCCCATCCATGCCCTGGTCCCCACATGGACAAGCTTTCCCTCTGTTATATCTGCTCATCTCCTCTTGGAGCTCTTCGAGTGTGCGTGAAGTGGGTGCGGGGCGAGGGCGTGTGAGAATGTGGGCGATGGCCCACTGCCATAGCCTCCTTTCCAGTGCCCTCCCCTCCACACTTGCACCTTCCCCTCCATGTGCCAAGATATAAATCAGCTCACACCACTCTCTGCCTGTAACCTTCACTGGCTCCCTATTGCACTTGGAGAAAATCCTGAAGACCTTCATTTGCCAAACAAGGGCACACATGGCCTGACTCCGGCTCCTTTTCCCACCCTATCTTGGGCTCTTCTATCCTCACCTACCCTTTCCAACCTCAAAGCCTCTTTTTACATCTTCAGACATGCATTCTCATGGGCACCCTGGGGTCTCCCTGTGCTAAACCTTCTGCTTGGGCATCACGTGGCTCAATCTCCCATACTTCAGGCCTTGATCTGAAGCTCACCTCCTTCCAGAAGCCTCCCCTGCCTGTGTCTCCTAGCCAGGTTGATACCCACCCCCCACATTTCACCCTTCCTCATCACCAGTTCATCCACCATCACGCAGGACACCAGTGGCGCTAACACTTATTCTTATGCTGCTTTGATGAATGCCTCTTACCTCACTAGTCAGAATGCTCCCAAGCCCTATACCTGCTTTTATTCCCAGGGGGACCCTCTGTACCTGGCAGGTCCTCAGTAACCACCCTTTGAAGCGTTGAATTGAGAAGATGAGCTTGGGTGTGGGATGCATGGGGTGGGACATGACTGTGGCTCCGGGGCACTCAGCTGTGTATCAGGTTTGTGACCTGTGATGACAAGTTGACGAGTGACCAGCGCTATAGCCTAAAAGAAACAGTTGAAGAAACAAACTGTAGAGGTTAACCTGGCAAGGAGTAGGCTTGGGAGATGCGACAAGTGTCAAGGTGCCCATTGAAGATCGGCACTGTTCCTATTCACCATGATGTCTTCAGAATCCAGCCCCACCTCTGACACCTAATAGAGACTTCAGCAACTGTGTCCCCAGTGAACGTCTGCAGAGAGAAGAATAACTGTAATGGATGAAGTTCGAGTTTCAGGGACCCAAAACTTGTCTCAGTCAAACACAAATCATCCTCATGTTTAGAGCTGTCTGGAGCTGGCACAAGTTTGGGGGATTGGTGGTGACCTTACCTGGGGGTGTTCAAGTCCCTTCTGGCTCTGATACTTAATAGTCTAAGGGGTCTTTCTCTGGGCAGACACGGGCAGAACACAGAGTAGCTTTCCCTTCCCTCATTTGGCAGGTGTAGGGCGTTCTGGGCAGGGAGGTACGAAGACAGGTCAGTGCTTCCTACCTTGGCCAGAGGAAGGTCCTGTTTGTCTGAGACCCGCGTCTTGAAGGAGCAGTGTATTCTTTGAGAAAAGATGTCTTCCCTCCCTCCTTCTCCCTCTCTACATTTGCTAATGTGAGTCCTGCACAAGACTTGTTGGCTTTTTGCTTGTTTAATGAGGAGTTCCCCAGGTCTCAGAGGCTATCTCAGAACGCTTGTTATAAAAGTCACAGCAAACGATCCTAATTAAAAAGCCAGCCTTAGGTCTCTCTGCTTGGGACTGGAGCTTGGCATCATATGTATCCTGGAACTAAACTAGTTGGCAGAGGCCTCAGTGAGAGCTTGGTACCCAGAAAGCCAGAGCAGAACCACTTCCGAGGGGCTGAGGGGGTGGGCATCTCCCCTGGGTCAGGGGCTGGTCAGGACAGATTATATTCTCGGAGTGATCTTTGAGTGTCATCCCAGTGGAGTGGAAATGATTTGGACTTAGACAGGTACGGTCCAGAGTTTCAGCTCCTCTGGGTGACCTGGAGCGAATCTCACTTCTTGTCCTTGGGTGTCAGTTTCCTCACCTGCGCATGGGGACAGCAACAGCGTTTGGCCCCTGCGGTTGCCGTTAAGAGTAAGCGAGGAAGCAGTGGACGCAGACGGTGCTGGGGCGCCAGTGGTTTGGGAGGCAAAGATGTATTTCTCGTGTTGAGGAACTCACATTCTCGAATTTCTGCTGTTTGGCCCGGTAGTTGCCTAATCATGGAGAAATGTCCTTTTACGGGGGCCATTTTAAGTGAGAAATGGGGTTATTTCTTTCACTTCTTGGGAAAAAAACGGGCTCAGGAATCTCAGGATGTCCAAAGAGGGATGGGTGACCTTGAACTTTGTTTAGCCTGACTCCTTCACGTTGAGATGATGATACTGGAAGGCCGGGGAGGGAAGGATGCCTGTCTACGGCCACGTGGCACGTGAATGCAGAAGCAGGGTTAGAGCTCAGCTCTCCTATTCGTCCCCTTACACTTTCTGTTAAATGGTTGTAGGGTGACAGTAGCGGCCACACCCGGGCCCTGCTGGGGCCATGAGGAGCAGCCTCCCTGGGTAAAAGAAGCTGGGATCCCGGGCAGTCTCTTCCACCCAAGGCCCGTGCAGGGCTTAGTCTCAACACAGGAATTTGAACATAACAAAGCCCAAGGCTGACAGTCTTGCACGCACAGGGATGATGCAGGGGGAGGTGAAGGGGAAGTAAATGCTCTCTTGACTTTCCAAAGGAAAACAATTTTCTTTCTTGGTAACTGCAATTACTTGAAAACCATGTCAAAACAGTAGTGTCTCTCTAATAGTCAGTCTCTCTCTCTCTCCCCTTCTCTCTCCCTCTCCCCTTTCTCTCCCTCTTTCTCTTCCTTCCCCTGTCCCTCCCTCCTTCCCTATTTCCTCTGCCCCAGCATTCAGGACCACGGACAGAGCCACACAAGCCCCGCCCACAAGCCTTAGCTGACCTATGCTGGGAAGAAGGGCAGCCGCCAATCAACACCTAAGGTCTGATGAGCTCAGCTCCTAACGTGGGTGTTTCACAAGGCGTTGCTTTGGGTTGCATTTCCTTGTAAGCAGGTGCGGTCCATATTGACGGACGTTTTTGAGAAGCTTGGAGGGCCCCCATCTCTTAGGTACGCCCCAGAAAGGTTTTCTGCACTGAGTGAGATTTGCCACCCATTCCAATTAAAGGCCCTTCTAACCCCAAACCCCTTTGAATAATAAATAGATAACGAGACTGAGGCAAACAAAGGACGTGTCATTAACAAAGCCGCAGACCACAGTTTCACTGGCAACTTTGGGGCCGGTTAGCTCCATGATTGCTTGGACAGCTGTGTCTGTACCTAAAACACCCAATTAATGGTCATATTCTCACTGTCTGATCACCCAACAGACTGGGTGAGAGGTCACCAGATTCCGCCTCGCAGAACTCAATGAGACCTTTTCGTAGGTTCTCTTCAGCGCCCTCTCATTTAATTACAGGAACAATTGTTTGAACAAATTAATGTATCAGTTTAGCAGAAGGATAATTATACAAATGAAAAGTCCCTCCCAGGCCAGGATAATATGGATATAACTTCCGCTTCTGCCCCCATCAAACTTGCTTTATTTTAAGTTCACATTTGTGACCTATTTGGAGTTCATGTCTCCACTGCTCATGTCTTTAGAAGTCTTATCTGGTGGGTGTGACCGGCAGTAAGGAAAACAGAATTTACCCCATGAGACTCTCAGGCCCACAAGGAGAGTGTATTTTCCTCACTTGCCTGTACATTTCCAGACTCTCAGTAAGTGTTCAGAAAAGGTATGATGAATAAATACACGCGTAATGAATACATGTTACAAAGAAAATTGAATTAAGCTCAATGAGGGCAGGAATTTATGTTTTTGGTTTTTTTTGCTTATTGAGAACCCAACATCTAGAACAATGTTTGGGACATAGTAGGTGGTCACTAATGAATCGTTTATTGTATGTGTGAGTGTGGAATGAATGAACAATGGCTCCCTTTTCTTGCTAGTTGTGGGAGCTAGAGAAAATAACTTATTTTTTTTTTTTATGGATAAGGATGTGGAGGCTCGGAAGAAATGATTTGTGGGAAGTTGCTTGGTGAGTGTAAAATGATATGCAAACGTGTATCAGTTATCAGTTGATGCAGCAGTGCTGTGTAACAAACACACACTTCAGTGGTGTATGGCAATGAATGTTTATGGCTAAGGCAAGTTAGGCTAGGATGGGAGGGTCCTTCTGATCCTTTCTGAGCCTCAGTTTCCTCATCTGCAAAATGGGTTTGACAATAGCAGGGCCCATTTTGTGAAGATTAAATAAGGTAATATAGGACAAGTCCTTAGTCTTTATGTCTTTATATTAATTGAAGGCTGACCTGGCCTTGAAGGATACGGTTGAGACAAAAACAGATGATCCCTACCCCTGTTGGGAACAGGATAGCAGTGGCGATGGTAGAGATAGACATTATATAAAGAAATGTGGAACTGAGCTGTAATTGCTGCAGTGATGGGGGTGCATGTGGTTCTCTGACAGTCTCCAGTGGTGAATTTAACTTCATCATGAAGGTTAGAAAACACTCCCCTCAAGTGTCACTCTAGGGCCGACAGCTGAAGAAACATCACCTATTAAGTCCTGGATAAATGTTAGTTACTATCATCATCCTCTTCTTCCTCACCTCCAGAGGTCAACTTATGAGCGGGAAAGGGCAGGATTTAGCATGTGAGCATCAGCTCTATCCCAGGCAATTTGCACATTATTATCTCACTTAATCATCCCAGTAATTTCCTGGGAAGTAGGTAGGATTTTTATTCTCATCTGATGCACTGTGTCTCAGAGAGGTTAAATTGTCTTTGAGAGGAATTGATGGCACAGGGGTTTAAATCCAGGTCTTTGGGACTCCAAAGTTCCTCCTCGTGTAGACACAGCCATGTATTATAGTTTGTATGTCCGTGGTGTGATGGGTTGGCAGTGGGAGGCTTCGTTGAGATGCTGTCTGCCCAGTTGCTGTCTTCCCAAAGGTTGAACAGCACCTGGAATACCACCATTAGCTTGGCAGCTCTTTGGTCCTCTTCTTGGGAGAGTCTTTTTTTGGACTCTAATATAGTGGCCAAGAAAATAAATCCATTCCCCATGAGCAGAGAAACATTAAAATTTGAATCAAAGGAAGAGCTGGATTAAGATTTGGGAGTATATATAATAAAAGGAAAGATGATGATACATAGACCTCCCTCCTCCCTGCTAGAGTTGGAATCTTTGGGACCATCTAATTCAACCCACTCATTTAATGACTGAGAAACCTGAGGCTCAGAGAGGGTTAGGTATTTGCCTAAAGGCACACAGCATATGACTTACAGAATCAGGATTTATACCAAGGTTTCTTAACTCCTTTTGTGGGTTTTGGTTTTTATTTTTCCCTCTGTACCGTACTCTCTCCAGTTTTGGGGAGGGTGGCCCTTAAAATCCCCTCCTAAAGGAAGGCAGCAGATTTATGGGTTAATAAACATTTACAATGAGCTGCCGAAAAAACAGACTCAGGTAGACAGAAATTATTCATTCAAATTAACTATAAATTAAGATCAAGCTAATTTAGGCCTATTAAAATGGAAAGCATATTATCTCTCATTCAAAGGAATTTGTATTTGATGCAAATAGGACAAGTTCCTAAACTTTAGAAATGTTCTTGGATTTTTCATCTCTGTAGTCAACCAGTGGAGAATGGGCCCCCCATTTAAAAACAGGGGAACATAAGGAACAATAATTAGTTATGTAAATAATGTGGCATTCTTGTTTATAATTAGTTCAAGAATAAAATAAAATTCACGCATGTCACAGGACTAATTTTCGTATGCAAATGAACAATCAAAATTATAAACGGTAATAATGCAGTTTGGGAGATGTGACATTCTCAATTTATTAGTAGGGGTGCCAGTTACAGCTGATGATGGCTGACATTGGGGGATTTCAAAGGTGCCCAGACCTGGAAAATTCTCACCCTTCAAGAGGAGAAAATCTAACTATTAATAAAACATTTTTACTCCTTTTATGTTGCAGGCGGCCGCAAAGTGAAACTGGGCTCCCCCATGGCTGGAGAGGGAGGTGCCATACCAGGTAGAGAGTCGTCTGAGTGATTTTCTGAAAAGGTTCTCTGGAATTTGGCTGCCAGGAAAAGCAAAGACAGGGCATTCTTACCTGGGCTCTGGACCTCAACAGTCGGCGTGACCTTGGGCGAGTCACCTCTCCTTGCTGGGTCTCAATTTTGGGGGAGCTGTTGTTGAAGAGGTGATTGGAGTTTTGGAATTCAACAGACTTAGGTTGGAAACTTGGCTGTACCATTTGCTGACTACAAAAGCAGGGCTTTCCTCCGTCCTTATCTGCACTTACATACCCCATCTGTAAAATGACAGTGGCCTTCCCTGTCTTTAGGAAGTGTTAAATTACCTTAAAGAAACACTAAGCACATGTTTGGGGCACCAGAAAGTAGAGTGCCAGGGGGAGGAAAAGTGTGAGATGATCAGAAAGTCTAGGAAAACAAAAGCTGCTGAAATTTGGCATTCATGAGAGCTTTGTGTCATTCTGAAAAGTAAAAGTACCTAAGACTTCTAATTGAGAATTACATATGGAATGTATGGGTGTGAATTATATATAGAATGTGCCTTGCTCCTTGGAATGCTGTGAGATCGAATGCAATTGCACATATAAAATAATTAACACACTGGCTAGAAACTAGTAGAACTCTCTAAAATAGTTGTAGCAGTTATCATTGTTAAATGAGTGAATCGTATTCCATAATCCCTGAGCTCCTTCTTAAGCTCCAATCTTCTAGGCATCCCCCTGAAGGGAGGATGCTTAGGTCCAGACAATAGCTGCATCAGGACCAACATGGCCTGATGGGAACTTTCAAAGGAGGTTGGCCCAAAGCGTGCTGGGAAGGGGTGGCAGAATCTGCTGTAAGCATCATTGAAGGGGCTGGTGTGATGAAACACAGTTCATCTGATATCATGGAATTATCCCCCTGGGCAGCCATTGTACCCAACATTTTGCAACCAGAAGTCCTTGCCTGCTAGCTCTCAAGACTGGGAACAGGTGCTCATGTCTCTATGATGTGCGTCATGTTACCTAAGATTTACCTATCCATCCATCCATCCCTCCCTCCATCTCTGCAAACATCAGGAATGCTTTAGGCTAACTGCACCATACAATGGATAGTCTCCAGTTTTTTTGAACTGGTGTCACTTCAAATTCGGGATAAGGATGAATAATTATTAAGCAACTACTCTGTAATTGGCCCTATCTAGAAGCTTTAGATACATAACCCCACTCAGTCCTAATGACAGCTCTAAGAGCTATAGAAAGCAATTATTTATAAAATAATAATAGCAACAGGCTGGGTGCGGTGGCTCATGCCTATAATCCTAGCACTCTGGGAGGCTGAGGTGGGAGGATAACTTGAGGCCAGGAGTTTGAGGTTGCTGTGAGCTAGGCTGTATCCCAGGTAACAGAGTGAGACTCTGTCTCAAAAAAAAGCTACAATTTATTGAATGTTAGTATGTACTAGTAACTGCGCTAAGCCCTATATGAATTACCTCCTTTAATATCCCCAACAGCTTTGAGAAAGAGTTACTCTTATTTCCCAGATTTATCATTGTTGCCCAGATTCAGAGAGGTTAAGTGACTTGCCCAAGGTCACACAGCACATTAAAAGTCAAGGTAGGCCTCATCCCTGGTCTTTGGAATTCCAGGTTGCTCCCTCTCTGCTTCATTGTTCTTTCAGTTAACTGGTCTCATCGCAGAGGGAGACACTCTGGCTCCCACCTCACCAGACAATCGTGGGAGGAGGAAAGGCAAGAGCTTTCTTCCAGAGTTGCCTCTTCACTCCTCGCCCCAGGGGATGCACCCGCTCCTGAGCACCCTGACAGGACAACCTGTACTCAGAGCAGCCTGGGCGGGCCCTTGATGGCTCCCAGATGTGCACGTGACCAGCTGTCAGGCTTCCTGGAGTCTCTGGATCCCAAGAGCAGCGGGGGAGCCTGTAGGACAAATTGTTTCTCCGGCTCCCGGCAAGGAGGTGCAGTGTGGTGACAGCTCAGCCTGGTTAAGGACGAAGGGGCAGGCGTGCAGGGCCAGACAGCAGTGCTTGCTGGTGCACGTTCCCTTGTTCTGCAGGCCCAAAGGAACTTACGTTGGCAGAGAAAAGGACCTGGCAGGTAGGGAAGCCCACCAGAGGGGGGAGATATTGTCAGACCCCGATATCCTCTTCCCCATGCAGTTCTAGAACGACACAACTGGAAAAGCCACAGGAGTATGAGTTTCCATCCTCTTTATTCCTCCTGTGTGGTTTTCCACCTTGTCTTAAATATTGAGTCAGGGAGGCACAGGCCTCTGGGAGAGCCTGTTGTGGGGTGTGACCTTGGTTGGGGGTTGGCCAAGAAGGACTTTCCTGAGGGAGTGACATTTGCACAAGGACCAAAGGATGACCATATCTTCATATCTCGAATCTCAGTTTCCTTATCTGTGAAATGGGATAACAGTAACACCTACATTGCAGGATATTTGTGAGGAGGGATGAGATGACCTGGGTGAAGATGTTAGCTTGGAACCCGGTACCTAGTGAGTGCCCAGCGTGTCACAGCTTTGGCTGCATTCCCTTGATGTGAAGTCTCCATGCATTGGAAGGCTCACTGTTGCGTTAACTGCTGACCAAGGGGCAAAGAAAAATGCAAGCCCACCATAGGAAATGTTGCGATGGTGAAGCACACAGATGCGAAGGGGCCTCACTCTGCCATGTGTGTGCGTGTGTGTGTGTGTGAGATGAAGAAGGTTGCACAGAGAAGCTGGTGTCCAGGCCAAGTCCTAAACAGTAAATAGGAGTTTACAAGCGAACAAAGGAAGGAAGGGTATTGGGGGTAAAAGGAACAGCAGATGCAAAGTGATACAAGCATGAGAATGAGTGTCACCCACCTTGTGGTCTGATGCCTGGGGAAATTCAGATGGGCACATGGAACAAATCCCCAAACAAAACAACCATTAATAACACAATACTATCACTCCTAATAACAATAACAACCAAAGCAGTAATAACAATGACCACAGCCACCACCACTGTGCATTGAGAGGTTTCACGGTCATAAGTTCTAACGTATGACCATGGCCCCTCACAACTCAACCTGATCTCCCACTCCACCTCCCCTCACCTGATGGGCACAAGTCACTTTCCCTTCCTTTCTGACCCACAGACACTCAGGGTTTTTGTACTTTCCTGTCTGAGCCCTCTTCCCCTAGGACTCTGCAAGGCCACTTCCTTCCCATCATTCGATACCCAGCTCAACTATCACCCCAGAGGGGTCTCCCTGACCACTTCCCGGTCACTGTGTTCCTACTGCCCCTTTAGTTTTTCTTTTAGCACTTCTCAAGACCTCTCTGGAATCCTCATCTCTTGTTGACATGTGTGTGGTCTTTCTCCCCTACTGGACATATGTCCCTTGAGAGCAGGGACTTGTTTTTCTCGATCACTACTCACCTCTCCAGTGCTGAGGGGAGAGTCTGGCATATCACTGGCCCTTGAAAATAGGTGTTGACTAAATGAATACTTGCAGGGAACAGCAGTTAGCTCTGTGTAGAATATCCCATGTTTTGTAGGATATTCTTTTAAAATACACTATCCACGGTTGGATTTCCTTATTTCAGGCACGTGAAACAAGAACAGGGCAGGCAGGTTGCCACCACCTTGGTCCTTCTGCTGCCAGCGGTACTCCTCCCCCCAGAAAATGTACGTGGGAGCCAGAAACAGATAAGTTACATTAAAGATTAAAATTGAGAATGTCTGTTTACTGAAGATGCCGTTAAGAAGGTGAAAAGGCACGAAACCGAGCGGGAGAAGATATTTGCAATATGGACTTGGTATATACACTCCCACAAATGACTCACGTCTAGACTGGCTAACTGACTCCCACAGGCAGCACCAAAAGGCAGACAACCCTGCAGAAAAACGGGCAAAAGACTTGAACAGGTATTTCACCAAAATGGATGTTGAAATGACTAGTGAACATATGTGCTCAGTTTCAGGGGCCAAGGAAAAATGCAGGTCAAAATCACAGCGCGATACGGTTGCACACACACTGTCATGGCTAAACTATTTTAAAAAGCTAGGAACTACCAGGTGTTGGTGAGAATCTGGGGTACCTGGAGCTGCGATCCGCGGCTGGCGGGAGAGTACGTGGATACAGTTGTTCGGGAAATCTGTTCTCCAGTGTCTGTTAGAGCCAAACTTCCGCATACCCTGTGACTCAGCCACTCCACTGCTCGGTATAAATCCAACAGAAACGCACACATACGTGCACTCAGAGACTTGTAAAAGAAAGTTTATAGCATCACTCTCTGCAATAGTCACAACTAGAAAGGGCCCCAGTCCTCACCAAGGGGAGCGTGGCTAAGTGGACGGTGGTACATTCACTTGGTAGAAAAGTAACCATCGGCGAAAGTGAACAAACGGCGAATACACATAAAAATTCAGATGAATCCATCGCACAAGCATAATTTTGAGTAAAGGAAGCCAGACGAAAAAAGAATGCGTGCCGTGTGAGTCTACTGACGTCAGGTTCAAAAGCCGGACTGATAGCCTGTGTGTTAGAAGTTAGGGTGGGGGCTGCGCTGGGGAGGGGGTGGCTTGGGGAAGGGGGTGTCTAAGAACCTTCTGGGGTTTGGGGGTGGGGTGACGGCTGAGAATGTTGAGTGTTGCTAGCTGCCCAGGTGTGTTTGGTTTGGGAGAATTCGTTGAACTGCACACGTATGACCTGTACACCTTTCTCAGAGTATGGTATCTGTTAATTGGATTTATTTAAAAATATTTATGGGCTCTTGCTGTGTGCACACGGGGCTGGACACGGGGGAGCCATCGCGATCAGGAGAGATGGAGTTCTAGCCATCGCTGAGCTAGTGGACGCCATGGGGTCGCTCGCTGGGTGGCCTCAGGTTGAGAGACCTCATTTTCCTTATCTACAAATTGAGAATCCTAATTCCTGCCCCTCATCAAACCCAGCTGGTGAGATTCCCTCCTTGCCGCTCCCTTCTCCTCTCGAAGACACGAGCCCTCCCTGCCATATGCCTCTTGGTTTATTCCCACCCAGAGCTACCCCTTCAGATCCTGGCCCAGAAAAGCAAGGCAAGGAGTGGGGGGGCCCTGGCCTCCATCTCGGGGCACATCCCGGCGCCCTCCTCCCGAGCTCCGCAGGGGGAGCATGAAATATTTAACAGCTCACATTGAAATCCCGTTAGCGCCAGGTTTTTGTAAAGCCGAGTTCTGCAGCCCGGGAACATCAGTATCTGTTTGCCCGTGTCATTTAGGGACCCCGGCTTTCCAAATCATTGACTGAACCTTTCTGTCAATCCAACACTTTTAGGGTAATTTAACTTAATAATACCTTTGTCGGCAGCGGCGCCTGTGTCTGAAGGGTGATTACCATAGAAGTTATTTTAGGTTGTTTAATGGAATGTAGTAAATTCTCAATTGACAGGGCAGATCCTACAGAATGGCTTTTCAAAGTGTTTACCTTTCAAAGCTTCCTCCTCACTTGAACCAAACTTACTACTCGGAGCCGGCGCCGACTTCATAAATTATTAGCGATTGTCCCCCCACCCGCCCCCCTGCGCTCACATGCATCATTAATTCTTTGTAAAAAGTTCAAACTGTCCGGGGCTTAATTGTTATCACTTGGAGAACGGCTGGAAATGGATGCGGGCTCCATTATTTCCGTCGGAAATTTTGACTTATTGCATTTGATATTTTACCCATCACATCATAGCCTCGGTTCAAGAGAGAGGAAAAAAAGCAGGGGTGGGGGAAAAAAGAGCATAAACGCTTTCCCTCGAAACAAAACCAAAATACAACAACACATCTATTTCTGGGGAGAGAAGTCGAGGATCCAGGTGACAAAATAATAGCTCCAATCCCCCAAAGATAAAGGAGCAAGGCAGCATTTAGGAGGAAATCTATATTGCAAATTTTATGGGTTTGAACTATATTTTTAGTCTAAGTTTTGAAGGTTCTGTAGTTCTGGGAGTCTAATATATGATGATTCTAAGACGTTGCGATTCTGAGTCCAAGTCCCCAAAGTGTCTGATTTTAGGGACAGATTAATCCCACAGTCCAATATTCAGGACTGCTGAGAGGTACAGTATGTCAGGATTAGAAGGGTATCGACAACTATCGCAGAAATATCAATAGCTAACGTTTGTCGAGAGCGTACCATGTGCAGACACTGTGCTAAATGCTTCCCGTGCGTCACCTTACTTAATCTTCATGTCATTCTAAAAGAGGTGCTGTTATGAACCTCTTTTTTTTTAGCTGGGGAAACTGAGGCACAGAGAGGTTGAGTAACTTACGCAGGGACACACAGCTGGATAAAAAGCAGAGTTAAGCTCTGACTCCAGGCCCCATATGTGGAGAGCTTAAGTAATCATATATTGTGTCCCATCTCAAGGCACTGCTCTTTTGCCCCACCTGGCACGCTGTGGGTCAGTGCATGTAAGGTCAAGTGACCACACTGGTAGGTGAGTCTATTGTCAGATCACCTCCCAGGTGACCCAGCCCTGGTCTGTCTTTTGCCTTTGTGGATACTGCCCATCCAGTCCAGTGGGTCTTCCTTTCCCATTCATCCTACAAAGTCACCTCCTCCAAGAAGCCTCCAACCCTGCCCCTCCACAGCTGGAAGTGATCGGTCCATTCTTTGAATCCTCCCAACACTTGGTACCAGGGAAAGGGGTAGTGAGGCAATCTGGTAGACTCGCCAGAATCATGGACTGTGCGATCAGATGCACTAGGGTTGGAATCTTGCTTATACCACTAAATCAGCATGCTGAGCTTGAGTTAGGCATGTGAGCCTTTAGCCTCAGCTTTCTCATCTGTAAAATGGGTGTAACAACCCCTCCCTCTGTTGTGTAGATGAAGGGAGGTGCTCAAAAATAGCTTAGTACATTGCCACACAATAGCCGGTGCTCAACAAATGTTGGCTGTTTTTCTGTCTTGGTCTATAGCTACCTGTAAGTATGCCCTGCCTCTCATACTGAGTATTAGTGGGTTCAGAATGTGAGAATGAATACCCTTTTTCCTAGCCAATATTTATTTTCAATGGAATTTAGAAATTTGTTGGCCAGGTAATTCTAGGAAACAGTATATTAAATATATATTTTAAATTTCATTTTTAATTGACAAATATTGTGTATATTTATGGGGTGCAATGTCATGTTTTGATATGTTTACAAGGTGGAATGATTAAATCAGGCTAGTTGACAAATCTGTCACTTAACATACTCTTAAAAATCTCTCTCTCTCTTTTTTTTTTTTTTAGCAATTTTGTCATACAGAATGCGTTATTATTTACTAAAGTCACCAGTCTGTGCAGTAGATAACTGAAGCTTATTCCTCCTGCCTAAGTGAAACTTTGTACCCTTTGATCAACATCTCTCCTTTCCCCACCTACCCTCCTCTCCTAATGACCATGCTACTTTCTACTTCTATGAATTCAGCTTCTTTTGATTTCACACATAATTGAGAGCATGCAGTGTATTTGTCTTGGTGTGCCTGGTTTAATTTCCTTTGGCATAATGTCTTCCAGGTTTACCCATGTCACAAATGCCAGGGTTTCCCCCCTTTTAAAGGGTGAATAGTATTCTATGGTGTATTTATAGCACATTTCCTTTATCTATTCATCTGATGTTGGACACCAAGGTTGCTTCTGTATCTTAGCTATTGACAATAATGCTCCAATGAACATGGAGTGCAAATATTCCTTTGGCACAATGATTTCAATTCCCCTGGACATCTCCCCAAAACTGGGGTTCCTGGATCATATGGTAATCCTATTTTTGGTTTTGCGGAGAAGCTCCTTATTGTTTTCTATAATGGCTACATTAATTTACATTCCCACCAACAGTGCACAGAGGTTCACTTTTTTCTACACCCTTACGAACACTTGTTATCTTTTGTCTTTTTGATAGTAGCCATTCTCACAGATGTGCAGTGATCTCTCATTGTGGTTTAAATTTGCACTTCCCTGATAATTAATGATGATCAGAGTTTTTTTCATCTATCTTTTGGCCACACGTAGGCTTTCTTTTGGGACGGGTCTATTTAGGTCCTTTGCCCATTTTTTGATTGGGTTATTTGCTTTCTGGTTGTTGAGTTGCTTGAGTTCCTTGCATATTTTGGATGTTAGCTCCTTGTCAATATGTAATTTGCAGATATTTTCTCTCAGTCCATAGGTTCTTACTTCACTCTATTGTTGCCTTTGCTGTACAGAAACTTTTAGTTTGATGCAATTCCATTTGTTTGCTTGTTTTTGCTTTTATTGCTTGTGCTTTTGGGGTCATATCCAAGAAACTTTTGCCCAGACCAATGTCGGGGGGCATTTTTCCTGTTTCCTTCTAGTAGTTTTACAGCCTCAGGTCTTAAGTCTTTAATCCATCTTGAGTTGATTTTTGTATATAGTGTGAGATAGGGTCCAATTTCATTCTTCTGCTTATCGATATCTAGATTTCACAACACCATTTATTGAAGAGACTGCCCTTTCTCCATTGTTCTTGGAACTTCAAAACTCAATTAACTGTATCCCATTCACACAGAGCAACTATTAAAAGAAAAAAAAAAAACCTCAATTGACCATAAATGCATGGGTTTATCTCTGGGCCCTCTATCCTGTTCTTTTGATCAATGTCTTTTTATGCAAGTGCCATGCTGTTTTGATTACTATAGCTTTGTAATAGATTTTGAAAGCAGGGAGTACAAAGCCTCCAGCTTTGTTCTTTTTTCCCAAATTGCTTTGGCTATTCAAGGTCTTTTATGGTTTCATATAAATTTTAGGATTGTTTCTCTACTGCTGTGAAAAATGATGTTGAAATTTTAGTAGGGATTGCATTGAATCTGTATATTGCATTGGGTTGTATGGACATGTTGACAATATTAATTCTTACAATCCATGAACATGGGGCACCTTTCCATTTCCAGTCATGTACTACATAATGATGTTTTGGTCAGTCACCTACAGACTACATATATGGCAGTGGCCCCATAAGATTATAATGGAGCTGAACAATTTCTATCTCCTTGTGACATCCTGATGATCCTGACCCTGTGTAGACCTAGACTAATGTGCATGTTTGTGTCTTAGTTTTTAACAAAGAAGTTTAAAAAGTAAAATAAATAAAAGATTTTAAAAATAGAAAAAAGCTTGTAGAATAAGGATATAAAGAAAGAGAATATTTTTTGTGCAGCTGCAAAATATTTGTGTTTTAAGCTAAGTGTTATTACAAAAAAGTAAAAAAGTTAAAAAATTAAACGTTTTGTAAAGTGAAAAGGTTATGGTAACCTAAGGTTAATTTACTATTGAAGAAAAAATATTTGAAATAAATTTAGTACAGCTTAAGTGTTTTGTGTTTATAAAGTTCACAGTAGCATAGAGTAATAGCCCAGGCCTTCATATTCACTCATCATTTACAGACTCACCTAGAGCAACTTCCAGTCCTGCAAGCTCCATTCCCGGTAAATGCCCTATACAGGTGTATCATTTCTTTTATCTTTTATACTATATGTTTACCATACCTTTTCTATGTTTAGATATGTTCAGATACTTTACCATTGCGTTACAATTGCCTTTGGCATTCAGTGCATTTATTTGCTGAATGGGTTTGTAGCCTAGGAGCCATAGGTCATATCGTACAGCCTAGATGGGTAGTAGGATGTACCAGCTAGGTTTGTGTCAGTGCACACTCCATGATGTTCACACAATGATAAAATCACTTAACAACACATTTCTGGGAACATATCCCCGTCATTAAGTGACACATGACGGTACTTATGTTGTCTACATTTTCTTTCATCAATGTTTTATAGTTTTCAGTACACAGATCTTTTACTTTCTTGGTTAAATTTACTCCTGAGTATTTTAGCTTTTAGTTTTGATTCTATTGTGAATGGGATTGGTTTTTAACTTTCCTTTTCAGATAGTTCATTGCTCGTGTAAAGAAATGCTACCGTTTTTCGTGTGTTGATTTTGTACCCTGCAACTTTAGTGTTTATCAATTCTAAAAGTTTTTTGGAGGAATTTTTAGGGTTTTCTATATATAAGATCATGTCATCAGTAAATACAGACTGTTTTACTTCTTCCTTTTCTATTTGGATGCCTTCTATTTCTTTTTCTTGTGTAATTGCTCTGGCTAGAAGTTCCATGCTCTGTTGAATGGAAGTGTTATGAGTGGGCATCCTTGTCTTGCTCCTCATTTTAGAGGAAAAATTTCCATCTTTTCATTATTAAGTATATGTTAGCTGTGGCCTTTTCATATATGAACTTTAATGCATTGAGTTACATTCCTTCAATGACTAATTTATTGAGAATTTTTTATCATGAAAGGATGTAGAATTTTGGCAAATGCTTTTTCTACATCAACTGAGATGATGATATAGTTTTTACCCCTCATTCTTTTAATTTGGCATATCACATTTATCGATACACATATGTTGAACCAAGGATCAATATCTTTTGAAAATTTGCTATGGGACCAGTCTCTGTGCTGAAGGCTTTCTCTTTGTGACATTACTCAACCTTCACAAACGCCTTCTGAGCCAATGATTAATGCACTATAAGAATGAGGAGACTGAGCCTCAGAGCAGTTAACCATCTCACTCATGGTCACAAGGCTGGTGACTAGTGGTTCTGAGATTCAAATTTAGATGACAAACCTGGGTTTCCCAGGCCTAAAAAAGGAGGGTCATGCCTCTCTCTTCTCTGAGTTCTTCTCCATAAGCTCAGTGAAGAATGTTTGGAGGAGTCCCCTGGCTGGCCCTTGTCCTGTCTAGTTTAGACCCCATCCAGGGAGGTAGGGGCCATTGTCTGTATGAGCCAGGCAGGCAAGGAGCAATGTTTCTTGGCTGACTCTGGTGAGTTGCTTTGATTTGCTGCACCTCGTCCTGCTTGCTTCTCTCTTCTTGTTGGTCTTCATGGGCCTTTTTTCTTAACGAGGCCAAAGGAGAGAAGAAGCTGATGTTGCCCTGATGGCCGGAGTTTCTTCTGCATTGAGGGTGCAGGTGTGTGGGAGCAGCTGGGCCCGGAGTGAGAATACAGGGGCTTCAGTTCTGTCCCTGCCGTCTATATGAGCTTGGGAACATCTCTTTCTCTTCCAGGACACCAGTTTCCACAACTGAAAAAAATGTATGCATCTCGGTGGCTTCCATACTCTTTCTGTTTTGAAGCGGTGGAATTGGATGCTTCGGTGGAAATACGAGAAAGCCTCGTACTTATGTAAGACACAAGAGGGGCTGCCGTCGATCCCATCCCCAGCTCCCCTCTGCCCCCCAAGGCACCTGTGATGAGAATCAGTGTTCCACGGAGCACGGTTTGAGACGCGACAACCAAATGGTCCCTGAGGATGTTTTTCTCCTCCGACATTCTACGTCTCTGGTCAGCCTCAACAATTCAACTCAAGGTTAGAACTTCACAGTCGAACAAAGTGAGCCGGTCTAATGACCTGGGTGTTTGAATGCAGAGGGGGGTGGAGTTTCATGGCCATTTACTTACATCTGCTTTGGAACATGGCTCTACAATTTCCCCCAGGTCCCAAACTTGCCTGTGCTTCAAGTCCTGTGGGTCAACTCTCAGGTCCCTAGGTAGCCACCTCTCTAGATGCCTCCCTGCTTTCTCTCTGAGGGAGGAAGCGCCACCATCAACAAAGGAGGTGAGCACATATGGCAAACCCTAGCACATCAGAGATCGTCTGGGCTGGCGGTTCACATGTTGGCATCTTGGTGGCTCTCACAGGAGGAAAAGGCAGGGTGAGGGGCTGCCACCCCTGCTCCATCTGCACACCGACTTCTTTCCGTAGGCATGTGTACTTTTAAAATTATTTTTGTTTAGTGTTTTACTTTTACTTTCCCCTATTTCACACAGAAGGCAGTAGAGATGGGTAAATACAGTAGCGTGCTGGAGCTGGTTTCTTCTGGCTAATAAGAGCCTACTGTGTGCATCTTTTCCCAACTCCGTAATCAGTGCACTCAAGTTGATAGCTTGGAGTTGTCCATGGTGGGAGCATTTACACCATGAAAATCGGCTAACACTGCAGACCACTGTTTATCTCTGGGAGAGCCAGTTGTTAAACATTTACCAGCACACCACTGGACTAATATGACAAACACTGGTGTACTCGCCACTCGGTTCTGACATCTCCATATTGTGCTATATTTGTTTTAGACCTTTTATTTTTCTTTTAAGAGCTAAAATAATACAAAAACAGTTGGTTCCGTCTGTATTGCCCTCCACAAGCCCATTCATTTGCTTCCTGCTCCAGAAATATAGTCTCGTCCCAAACTTGATGTTTATCATGTTTTAAAAATATTTTTACTACATATGTGTCCATAAATAATACATGGTATTGTTTTGCATATTCTTAGACTTATATCCATGGTATTACACCATATGCATCATTCCACAACTTTTATTTTTAAATACATTTTACGTTTCTTTTAAAGGCTTATACATGTTGATATATGTAATGTTAGTTCATTCATTTTAATTTCTATATGCTGTTCCATTGTATAAATATATTAACATTAATTTATTCTTTTTCCCATTGATGGACATGCTAGCTGTTTCCAATTTTTGTACACGTTTCCTGGTGTACATATGCAAGAGTTTTTAGGGTATATACTTAGAAGTAGAATTTCTAGGTGCAAGGATATGCATGCATTAATCTCCACTAGATATTGCCAGATTGCTCCCCAAAATGATTGTACAAATTTACACTCCCACCAGCAGTGAATGAGAGTTCTTGCCAATAATTGATATTGTCAGATGGTTTAATATTTTCCAACATGATGGGAGTAAAATGGTATCTCTTTGTGGGTTTTAATTTGCATTTCCCTGATTTCTAGTGAGATTGTGCATTGTTACATACGTTCGTTGGTCATTTCTTTTTCTCTTCTGTGAATTATTTATCCGTTTCTTATACCACTGTCCTCCTACAGTGCTGTTTACTTTTCTGTAAATCAATTTTTTAAAATACATATTCATAATCCTTGGTGATTATAGGAAGTGAAAAATTTTTCTACCAGTGGGTGCCTTGTTTTTCAATATTGTATGAGATATTGTTGGCTCTGTAGAAGTTTTAAAATTTCATCTAGTGACATTTATCAATCTTTTATTCTAATGATTTGTGCTTTTGCGTCTAGTTTAACATAGATAGCCCCTTGTGGGGTTATGTCTTTCTATAATTTACTGTGCAATTTAAAAAACTTTAGTTTTCCCTGTTAGATCTTTAATCAGCCTAGAACTTGTTTTTGCATAATATGTGAGGTAGGAATCTAACTTGTTTCCTATGTATACACCCAATTGTTCTAGCACAATTTAAGAAAGAACGCATCTTTTTATCTCTCATTTTCAATAATGTTTTGTGGCTTTTTTGTGTAGTGGACTTGGACACCGTTCGTTAGGTTCATTTCTAGGTATTTGATATTTTTGATGCTATTGCAGTGTTATGATGTTCTCAGATTTTATTTGCAATGTGTTCGTTACTGATACATAGAAGTAAAATTGATCTTTGTATATTGACTCTGTATCCAGTAACAGTGCTGTTATAAATTGAAATAGCAACGCTAATAGTTTACAGATGTTTTTGGATCTTCTGCATAGACAATCATGTTACCAGTGAATAAAGACAATTTTATTTATCCACCCTCAGTCCTGAAGCCTTTAATTTCTTTTTCATTCCCATTGCTTTGGCTAAGACACCCAGTACGTGCTAAATAGAGAATACAATACTTGATGATAGCAGGCATTCGTATCTAGCTCCCATTTTGTAGAAAAAAGATTTCAATATTTCATCATTAATATTTGCAATTTATTTAATTTTTTTTACCAAATTAAGGAGGAGCCCCCTCCCCACTGTTCTCACTTCAAAGCTTTTATCATGAATGCACATTGAATTTTGTCCAGTGATATTTTACATCTATGGAGTTGTTGATATAATTGTCCTCTTTTTTTCTGTTGCAGTGGAAAATTATAATAATTGATTTTCACCATAGTATTCCTAGAATAAATATGAATTGTTCATGATGTATTATAATTTTTATTTATCACTGACTTGATTTGCAAAATTTTGTTTGGGATTTTTGCCTGTAAGTTCACGAGAGAGACCGATCTGTAATTTTTCTTTCTTATACTTTTCTGGTTTTGATATCAGAATTCTTCTGGCTTCATGAACAATATTGGGATGTATTTTCAAAAAAAATATTATCTGATAGAGGCCAATCCCACTGGGGTTAGGTGGTATCTCATTGTGGTTTTGATTTGCATTTCTCTAATGATTAGAGATGTTGAACATTTTTTTATATGTTTGCTGGCCATTATTCTATCTTTGGAAAAGTTTCTGTTCATCTCCTTTGCCCATCTATAAATGGGGTTGTTTGATTTTTTCTTGTTAAGGTTTATTTTTTGAACTGAACTTCAAAAGAAAAATATAAGTGAGATTTCTTATAAAAACAATAGATTTTTATTATTACCCTCATTGTATTGATAGGGACAAAACATTTAGATTGAAGATCTGGTCTGAAATAAGGGGGAAAAGGCATAACTATTGATAGTATAGTCAATATTTCCAATACAGTATGACTCTACAGTGAATAACATTCTTAAACTAGGCCTTTACTTTGCTATGACAATAAAAGGACATAATTACTATTAACATCACTTTACCTATATACAAAGTTACTGTATTTTATCAGAAGCACTAATGTCACAATATTTTTAGGCTTTAAAAATAAAATTGGATTACATATAGAGAATATGTTTACTTATTGCTCATATATAATTAATGCACATAAAACACATAAACCCATAAAATGTTCAGAATTATAGATATTTTTCATAAATGCCCTTTCATATCTCTAAATTTCAGAAAACATGTTCTGGCTCATAACCTATATTTTCTACTGTACCTAGTATAATGTTCTATGTATAATAGAAACCTAATATATTGGTAAATGACAAACTATCTCCTTTAAGGATTCAAACTACAGAAAATTAACCTATAGTAATAAGAAAGATTAATTTAAAGCAAAATAGAATTTACTAAGAATTTCAATTTAGTATTTAAGAAGTTAAACTTTGGTAATACAATGTATTATTCTAGAAGACACATTTCTAACCACTCTAATTAATAATGTTAACTGGTGGATATATTAAAAATGCCCATGTCCATAAATCTCTAATATTTACCTATGGTTAAAAATAAAATATTTGTTTATAAAATATTTGGCATATTTCTAAAATGTACACTTATTTGACATGTCATGCCAAATCTATTAGGGTAGTTTATTTAATGTTTCATTTTTTCTAAAAATATATTGTTATTCTAGAGTTATATGATGGAAATCATTTATTGAGTAATTTGTAAACATGCTAAGTTTATCTGAAATTGAGCATCTCTGAATTTTAGGTAGGAGAAGCAAGCCAGTTGTCAATATAGTAAAAAAGCAATGTAATTTTATCTGTTATTAAAATTTGCAGTTTATCTACTAAAATATCGATTTTCTTTGTATTCTATATTTGTTTGTGTTGGTGTGTGCACTGAAAGATTAATGTTAGCGTGAAGATTAGAATTAGATTTTCCATTCAGTGTAGAAAAAAAAACAAAGTTTTGCCATGAAAATTTCAGGAAACATTACAAAGAAACTTTCATAAATATATTCTATTCCCTGATAGATCTTATTCATATTTAATATATTTTAAATAAAGACTGCAGAGTTGGCTTCAGTGATAATCTTGCTTTTGTGGTATGAAATTCCTCAAAGTGGTGATATTCAGTCAATCGCATGGAAACTTGTATATGTATTGTTGAAAGTCCAAATACCCTAATCATCGAATAATAGACATTCTCTTTAGGATCTTAAATGCCTCTACCATCAGTCTTTCTGTCCTATCCTCTCCTTAATAACCTCTCAATTTTTCCCATGATCCATATTTAAAAGTGTTAACATCTGTGCCATCAGAGAACCCAAAAGATTATGACCCAATAATTCAGTCTTCATTCATTTTAAACGGTCAGTCAATGCAATCATTCCCTCAAATTCCAGCTTTTAGGCTACTCCATTGACTGCTCAAGGAGACCTAAAAGTGGAACTTCATTTCCCAGCACTCTCTTCTCAGGGTTGGGCAGCTGACTTGGTTAGAGAAAACATTTGTAAACATCCTCTTCTTCCTTCAATTTCCCCAGCCAGAGCAGGCTCAGATGCCAGCAGGAGAGGTAAAAATCTCTTTAGGCAAATATCTAACACTAACGCTTATTAAACTGTTTGTTTTGTATAAAACCCCAGAATTTTCTTGCTTGGGCAATAAATTCTGTATGATTAGATAATTTGTCTTATCACAATATCATCTTTACTTCACTTTCATTCCCATCATCTCTTTTTTTTAACTCCAGCTTTGATCTCACTTTATTCTGTATTCTATAATTAGTTATATACATATCTGACTCTGCTGTTTGATTATAAGCTACTCTAGAATAGGTGAGCTTCAATTATGATTTCACTAAAGCAGATAGCTCCTAAATGCTCATCATGTTTCCAGAATCAATTGATCACTAAACTAATAGAATAATTGTGTGATTATCAGTAGATAAGTATAATGTCACATTTTTAAGTATGCTAATATAAAAAATTGCAATTGAATTTTCAAAATTGTTATATTATGTGATGCTAATATTTACCAAGATAAAAGCATATGGATGCAGTTTCAAAATACATCATTCATTATCAGGTTATATTTAGAGCAACACAACAATGTGACAGGTGTTTCCCAGTGTCTTCAACTTTCAGTTGATTTTTATCAGTTAATGTGACATAAATAAAACAGAACACAATATCAAGGGACAGACCAAGGAGAAAGGAGCAAATGTAGCAGAAAAAAAGAATCTTGTTAATTGAACTGCATTTCCATCCTCTTACTGCATGATTTAATTACAGAGTTTGATTATTAGTTCAGAAACCTTAGGTTCTATGCAAGCAAACATTTATATTAATACCACAATTTAGATTACAGTTTATTATAAGGCTTCATTATTTTCAATAATGATATACCTTTTCATATCTTATCTTGTTTTATGTGGATTCTTTGTGATTGAATCTACAGAATCATCCATACATGACATTAATTAGACTAAAAATTACATCTTGTCTTTAGATGTTTTTATTTGTAAAATGTCTATCAATGTTTACAAAATATTTTCTTTTTGACTATTTTAATATACTTATCAAACTAAAATATGTATGTATGTATTGTGTGTATTTATATATAAACAAACATAAATGCACATACATATATCTATATATGTCACATATATAAAATTTATACCTATTTCAAATCATTTTTAGCTATAAGTGAGATATATTTTCATTTCATAAGTAGATATTTGTCTAGTTTTAATTAGGTAAAATTCAAATATCTGAGTAAAGTATTTGTACTACCGAATGTAAATAGGTATACTCTAACTCATTGTACTTGGTACATAAACTTGTTATGGAGGTAATTTGCTCAATCAACATAAATGTACTGGGGCCTCTTATGTTCTTGGCACTGCGTTAGGCATAAATGATGTGAACAGGAAGAAGGCAGATTTGGTACCAGCCTTGATGTTATCTTTCATCTAGAGAGTTTCCTGTAATCTCATGACCTCCATTAACTCAATTATTCAACAATTATTTAGTAAGGACCATGCTAGATGCAAGGCATAGGGCAGAGAACAAAGCAAGTCAGTATGCTTAATTTTGTGAATACTGTAGTGTGAGAGGAGAAAGAAAATCTAGTAAATAAGTAATTTAGGTAGTATATTTAATAGATTTTATGTGTTGTGGGGGGAAATGTAACAAAGTAGGTGGGATGGGTTATACTAAGAGACTTATGATTTTAAAAGTAGTCAGGTAAATATCAGTGATCAGGGGAAAGATGAGCAAAAATTGAAGAAAATGAAGCAATTAATGAATGAAGAATATTTGGAGGAAGAGCCAATAGCTAGTTCAAAGGTCCAGAGCCAAAGGAAATCCTGGGGTATTGGAAAATCAGCAAGGCCAGCATAAATACAAATGAATAATCAAAGGAAAGAGTGATAATAAATTATGTCACAGACATAAAGTTGCCCTGCAGACATAGGCTGTGCAGACTATTGTATGGACTTTTATTTTACTCTAAGTAAAGTGGAAGCCATGAAAGGGTACCATGGACTGCATATATTCATAAATGGTAACTCTGGCAACAGTGCCGAGAATTGACTGTAAGGGAAAAATAGATTAATTAGGTAAACCAGTTAACAGATCATTTCAACTATTCAGAAGAAAGATGATAGTTTTTTCCTAGGATGGAAACAGTGGTGGAATTGGGAGGTAGATTTTTTTTCTGTTATATATTTTAAGTAAGTGCCAGACAGATTTGTTGACATATTGGATATAAGATGTGACAGAAAGAGACTAAAGGTAATTTAAAGATGTTTAATCACAACTGGAATGATGGAGTTACCACAATCTCAGATGGAGAAGATGGGAGATGGAATAGGTTGACCTGGCTTATTGGGAATTTAGATTTGGACATCCTAATGTTGAGATAACCAAATGAATGCTACATTAAATAAATATTTGGGTAAACAAGTTGAATTTTAATGGAGAATTATGAGCCTAAGATACTAATTTGAGGGTCAGATAAATTTACAAAGAGTCGGAGTGTAAATAGGAAAGTTCAAGGATTAAGATTAGGGAACTTCCTTCTATGTTAAGGTATGAGGGAGTTAGGGAGGTCAGGAGAAATTATAAAAGAGTAGCTAGAAAGAAAAATGAAAAAAAACAAAAAAGGAAATCAGGAGAGTGTGGATTTCTGAAAGCATGGCCAAGAAAGTATTTTCGAGAGAGAGATAAAACATTAAATAAGGTTTAGAAGGTAGGTGAGATGAGGACTAAGAAAACACTGAGTTTAGCATATAGAAATCAGTTCAGACATTGACAAGAGCAGTGAACATGGAGTAGGACAGGTATAAGAGAATGTAGTGGTTTATCAGAGAATGAGAAAAGGGAAATTAGAGAAAGAAACACAAAGGTGACAATTCCCTTATGGATTTGATAACTGACAAACTCTTCTTTCTAATTCTGTACTCTTAATGATAGATAAACTACAGATGTCTCACATAGTCAAAAACAGAAAACATATTTGAACATTAAAATGTTTAAAAAATTTTTAGAGCTACTGCAAAATTTGTATGTAAATAGTCTACAAAATCATTTTACCTCAACTTCCACCACTTTGTATTAAAATATTTGGTTCTCACCTAGAGCTTTGCCTACATTTTATAACCACAAAACATTTCTCAGTCAATACTCTCTGTGGTCACTTCTATCCACTTCGGTACGTGCTTACTTCTCAGGATACACCCTTTCATTGAATTCCAGAAAGACTCAGGGTAAATGTTCATAGATTTCCCTTGATATTCTCATCTTCTTTTCAGAATTCCAGTACCACATTGGAATTATTTTCTTTGAAGACTATGTACCTAATCAGTAGGAGGAGCCACCTTTTTATTGGCTTTAAGTTTATGAAAAGTCCATCAGTGGACATCAAAATTGTGTGAGCTGTGGTTTTATGTTTTCCTGGTTTTCTCAATTTTCTCCTTGTTTACATGTTTTAAAACAAAAGGGTACACATGTGCCCAGGGAAAGAGTGGAGGATTTAGAAAAGTACTAAAAAACACACAAATAGAGGAAGAGGACAAAAGAAAAAAGGATAGATATGATAGAGTAGTGTTTAAGGATAAAAGAAGAATGGATTAAATTCTCAAAAACAATTCTGAGAAAACACAAGAGGATTTCCACAATATCAAATTTGTAGTCATCAAATACTATGAGGACATAAATATATTTCATACATTTTAGTAAATAAGGGATCATTAGTAAATACAGTGAGATCAATTGTTTCTGACTGGAGGAGAGAGAAAAATGCAATATGAAAAAGGCAATTAAAGAATAGCGGGGTTTAATTAAAGGAATCAAAGAAGTGGTATTGTGGAACTCCATGTGAGGAAGAACTATACCTATTTTATTCAATCTGTACAGCCAGTCCATGTCACAAAAACTGGCAAGTGAAAGATATTAAATATTTATTTATTAAAGGACCCAGAGAAAGAAGACTCTATCAAGAATTCTTTTGTGTTCATTATCATTTTTATTTAATAACCTGAGAAATTGTGGGACACTTTAGTTCCTGTCTTCTTTTAGAAATGGATAACTCTTCTTTTAAGCCAATCACTTACTGTGTGTTTGAGAGATCAAATGTCATCTGATGTTTTATATCAGAAAGGCATCTTTAATGAGATAGCTATTTAACAAATAGCAGGCCAGACTAAAAAGACAAATAAAAATAATTAATTCAAATATTTATCTTTAAGTTTAATGTAATTTAGCTTTAAATGTTTTGATTTATAAATTTTATTTTCACTTTTAAGACTATGCGTAGAACAACACAATTACTATAAAGAATTCTCAGTATATTTGTACGCACGTTCTGGTAGAGAAAATGTGTGAGTCGCAAAATTAATTAAATTAGGAGTGTGAATATTATGAAATATATTTAGTACACAAAAGTACCCTTGTATAAACTCTCCTGAGCCATGTTAGTAGCAAGTTTCAATCTTTGCTGGATTTATCAAGGTTATTTCTATATTTTGTAGCTGCTAAAGAAACCAAGCATGATTATTTTTGAATAAGATGAAAATGCTCTCGTTTGTGTGATTTAGCTGCTCTTTGGAGAAAAGTTATGTCCATTTCTATTAGTAGACTAGTATGCTTTTTAAATTTAGGTTTTGTGGCAATGATTAACTCATCTTCCAACCAGGACCTATATTTTAATACTAAATATTTGAAAACATATTCATTACAAACTATAAAAGTTTAGGTCCTGTCCTTTAAAATAGACATATTTACTTGGACTGTTTTACAGACAAATTTGTAGATAATATGGTGATCACTTTATGTATTTCCAAAAAAAGTATAATATGAGCAAAATCATTTTCCACAGGCGAGACTTTTCTTCCAGTCATATATTGCAGATGGAAGAAAGGAAATTCTAGGGCCATCCACAGGTAACACCACTACTTCTCCCAACTCTTTCACAGTTAATGTTTACACTAAATACAGTAACACTCAGATCTTTGGACTCTGATTCTAAAATAATACTAATTCCTGGATGCCAGAGTGTACCTGTGGTTCATGAGACAGAATTAGAGTAAAGTAATTAGGTGATAAATGATTTTTGATCAAAGTATACACATGGTAGGCTAGATTGTAACTATTACCCTTTATTTTTCCATACCTTGGGTGTATTATTGTATATTTACCAACTGGAAGAACACCCACAATGTCATCATCCTGACACAGAGACAATGGTTTTGATCTTAGAAAAAGTAAAGTGAAAAGATTTGGAACGCCTACTTCTTACCAAAAGAATAAAAATTAAATCAATTCCAATGATATAACTTCAAAGGAATTCCAAGAATTAGTGTCATATTGAAGAATTGTAAGGTTCAAAGATATTGATTCTTATCAGAGCCACATTTCTACTCTCCAGTATAAGCGATAGATTGTATTTGAGAATGGCAGTTGATTGTTTTAAGATTAATCACTTGAAAACGCAATTACAGCTATTATTTGTTGCTTGAGAAAAATCGAACAGCTCCTGTAATCAGTACACAGTTATTAGAATGGAAAATACTGTTATCTTTAGTCCAAAAAACAGAGAATATTATAACCAGCGCCTTTTATCTGGAATAGATAGCAATACACATTTCCAACCTTGCCTCAAAGTTCACCCAGCTCTATGCTGTTATAAACTCAAGGTATCTTTGTCATATCAAGGTTACACAAAACATTACTACATTTGATTACTTATGTTAAATAAGTTTATTTTAACCTGTAGGTCAGTTCCTAATGCTTTTCTTATACACACACACACACACACACACACACACACACAGAGACACACACACACATGCATACATGATAGAGGTCTGTGATAAAAACTTAAGACCCAACACCTTGATGAATTTTTTATTATTTGCCTAAGAAATGCTGCATATTCCTGAAAAGTGAAGGAATGTTTTGTACCTTGAATCCTCTGCCACTACAAAGTTGGACTCTAGTAAGTGACTTTCCCTGGATTTTTGAAAGCAAAGTATTTCTGGTACTTTCACTTATACTCTAAATGCCTGAAAAAATTGGCCACTTTGAGTGGGCTTTGGAGCAAGACAAGGTTTTAAATCTGGTGTGGGCAATACTGCAAGAAGCAATGCCACTCATTACTTATGGTTCAGAGTATCAAAATGTCTATAATGGAAAGAAATGTTGTAAGGAGCTTGTAAAAATTCCTGACTACATAATTACAATGAAGTCCACTGGGTTTTGGAGCTAAGCCATTTGGAAAATAACTGTTCTTTAAAAAAAAATATGTCCTATTCCACTCATAGAATTTAAAGAATGATTGAATAACCATGGAAAACTAGGGACTATAATATCTGACCTACTTGGGTGTTATATGCTCTATTTAATACACTTTGGATGTTTCTGCCTGCTTTCTAACATGAGGTTGATGCACATTCAGTCACATAGGCTGCATCATAACTCTCCCCCATATGATGTCAAGTGTTAACACTTATAAGTTGATTTTTTAAGACATGTTTGTTTTAAAAATTTAAAAATTAAATTAGGCTAAAATCTTTTTATAGATTATTCTTCATGATGTCCCAGAATTGGTTGGAAGAAGATTATGTTTATGGTTCAATTCAATTCAAAGGTGACCTAGAAATGGCATAAATTTGAGTAGAATATATTATTGACATTTTTATGGAATAAAGAGAGGTTAAGATTAAGCATCTACACTAATGCATCAGAAGTGACTAAGGGTTGTGAACAGGGACTTGGAAGAGTTAAGAGCAGAGGGATCATGAGTGAGAAAGACGTTCATGGAATATTTTGAGGGACAAGTACTCAAAACCAGTTTGGTTTCTAAAAATATTTTTGGCCCATGTGAATTCTCTTCATAGAGCTCCACTGCAGAGATCAATCAGGTGTAAAGGTGATGTCAATCTCCCTTTGCTCCCCGCCCATGAACATTGTTGGTAGAATGATCATAATGCAGACTGTGAATGGAATAAAAAATAGGTGTTCTTCACACCAGGGCCAATCTAGTTACCAGTTACTTTTCAGTGTTCAAATTGCCAGGGGCAGGGAACAATCTGAGCACCTCCTATGGTACCATAAACCAGACTGGACAAGCCAATGATTCAGTAGCAAATTGATTATACTGAACCTTTCCTTCAGTAAAGGGCCAGTTCTCATAGAAAGACATACTATATTTGGATTGGATTATTTTATTTACCATTATTTCAGTTATCTATATAATAAATTCCCACCAAACTGGGCAGTTCATTTCTAAGTCATGTGGTGTCATCTTGGGTGGGCTTGACTAGAATATCCACTTCCAATTTGGCTTCTTCAGTCACATCCCCTTTTTTTTTCTTTTTTTTAGTGTATCTCCCTCTATATGTGTGTCCCTCTCAGTGTTCATATGATATTTACTCTCTAGATCTTTTCTACATTCCTTGAGTTTTTCATAGTCTAACAGTTTGGGGGTATTTGATCTTAAAAGGTGGCTGATTTTCTAGATTAATTATTCCAGTGTTCCAAAAACATACACTCGAAGAAGTCTCAGCATATAGAACAGGCTTATTCTGAACAAGTTTCAGAAGTCCAAGATATTGTTTCAGCTGATTGTATTGAACCATCAAGTTACTAAGCATAGACCAATTCAAGTGGAAGGAAGGAAAAGATACCACCTCTCAATGACAAAATGTTATCCACATACCAGAAGGGAAGAAATGGCTTATGGGCCTCTTAAACATGACTTATCACAGCCAGTTTTTTCCTGCCAATGATACCACATGTTATTTACCATAATGGTATCCCATACAATTCATTGCTGGAAAAGACATTATTTTTATTATGTACAAAATATGCAGAAGATAACCTTATTGAAATGTTGAATGGTTTATTAAAGACAAAGCTATGGTTTCAGATGACTAAAATTCTTTCCAAAATTGAGATTATTCCCCTCAAGAAAAGAAACAGCACCCAAACTATTTATCAATAAATGGTAAACTCCCTTACGTAACTAGAATGTATATGTACATACATCAAGGGATAGAATTTAGAAAGGCACCTTCCACTATTATACCCACTGAGCCCCTCCTGAACAATTTGTTTCCTTTTCCTAAAATTCTAGGTTTTTCCTTTTTTCAAGATGTAATACTTAAAGGTGAAATGCCTCCATCCAGAAATATGCAATGATTACTTTTAATGTAAATTGAGACTGCCACCTGAATTTTGGTTTTTTTTTCTACCTCTGAGTGAGAAGAAATCAACAGAGGTTAGAGTTGTTGATTGGGGTGATTGAACTTGACTATCTAAGGCAAATAAGGTTGATTCTACACAACAGAGTCAGAGAGGAAAAGAATAGAATGTAAGTAATTTTCTAAGATCTTCTATGTACGGCCATGTCCAGAGGAAAATATTAAAGACATTTGACTCCAATTCTATATATAAGTTCAACCACTAAAGTATTATAATTGCTGAAAAATCAAAGTATAGATATTTAAAATAAATTATCTTTTATTCTGTTCACTTAATATTTTTGTTTACAGACTGAAGAATATCATGATGGTACCAGGACTAAAACCAGAGACAAAATAAATATCACCTAGAAATTCTGCACTTGGACTTGAATGCAGTGAGATATACATTTATATAATATTTGCTTATTTGCTTGCCTATCTTCCTTCCTTCCTTTTTTCCTTCCTTTGTTTCTTTTCTTTGGAGAGGAAATTAATTCTTAATCAATTATGTGAGGAATCATTGCAAAAAAGATTATTGCCTTTTTATTCCTTCCTTCTTTTATTTATATTTTCTTATAAATTGACAAATTACAGTTGTACATATTTATAGGACACAAAGTGATGTTAAAACTTATGAATAAAATGTAGCATAACTAAATCAAGCTAATTAACACATCCAACACCTCAAATACTTACCATTTTTTACAGTGAGAATATGTGAAATTTATTCTTTTAGTTATTTTGAAATGTACAGTACACTATTATTTACTATGTTTACCATGATGTGGAATAGATCTTAAAACAACAACAACAACAACAACTTATTCCTCTAACTAAGGCACTAAATCTGAGGCTGTTCATCCTTTGACCATAACTCTTCATTTCTCTAACTCCCCCTTTCCATCCTCTAATAACCACCATTCTACTCTTGGTTTCTATGACTTCCATTATTTTAGATTTCACATGTAAGTAAGGCTATGTAGTGTTTGTCTTTCTGTCCCTGGCTTATTTCGCTTAGCATAATGTTCTCCAATTCCATCCACATTGTTGTAAATGGTAGAATCTCTTTCTTGTTTAAGGCTGAATAATATTCCATTGTGTATGTACACCACATTTTCTTTATCCATACATCTGTTGATGGACACAGGTTGATTCCATAACTTGACTATTAATAGTGCTTCATTTTATTAGAGATACATTGTGTTTACTTTTATCATGGGAATTGCAATCTGGAAAGAATGGCATAAATTGGTTGCGGCATCCCATAATATGGAACATGTGGATATTTCCCTTTGTTTTGGTGCCAAGCAACTGAAGTTTCTTCTTATATGTGGGAAATCCTCAAGCTGTATGAATTCTTGTCATTCAGATATGATTACCTGGAGATTTGAGTTTGGCCTAGTTATTAAAATAAGCAGGGACCGTGAAGAAATTCAATCCAACGGTGACAATGATGGCAGCCATATCAGTTTTGAGGGACATCAGCATAGGAAACATTGGTGACATTTGTAGTGTTAGTGCAAGCTTGCAAGCTGAGCCAATCTATTCCACTTATGGTATAGATAGTCTCTGTGGTATTATTTGTATAGCAGCCCTCATCCTCTAGATTTCCTTTTTCTTTCCCCATTTTCTAAGTCTTGTCCTCCTGTTTCACTGGAGATTTTATTAGCTGCCCAGTAATCAATCAGTATATTCTCTTAATGTTTAGTCAGAATCAATTTCTGTTGCATGCATCTCAGAATCTCGTCTTGTAAACATAGTCACAAAGACTTATGCCTTTTACATACATACTGCATCTAAGATCAATAAAGTAAATGTATATTAAAAATTTTGTTGTCTTTAAAAATTTTTTAAAATTTTCTACACCAACGTACTTGCTATTTCTCTCCCTCAAGATATGCAATACATCATATGCATACCTGTCAAAAAGAAAAAATTACAAATTTGATCGAGATAATGAAATTATATCAATTTTTATGAAATGTAACCAAATATTCATTTCTGTATTGTGAAAAAGTAGTGATTCATTGGTATTTTCTGTGAAAGAAATGCAGACATTTTATACAATACTGAACAAGTATTGATCTCTACCACTATTATAAAGAGTACAAGAACTGGTATTATATCAGTGTTGCTTTACTCTGCAGTATTGACATTATATTTATCCATAAAAAATTAGATAGCCTTGAGGTGTCATTTTCCTGTTGTTTAAGAAGAACAATATCTACTGAGCCTTCATACCCACAAATTGATACAGTTTTGTCTTCAGATGATAGAGTAGTCCAAATATTTCGCAAGTACGTGGCTTAGGTATGATCTTTATACTGGTAATTTCACTCCTACAGCTCAGAGGAAGGTCAACATGTTTTCTGGATTAGGTTGACTGGAAGAACTATTTTTTAAAAAATGTTACTTAAACTAGAAAAAATCAAATATAAATTAAAAATTGACAGTAAAAATAATTCAATACTTAAGTGTGTTACATTTTTAATTTCAAATTTTTTCTGTAGGTTAAAACTCTATATATTTTTGTATGTGTAGTCTACAATATCTAAGATAATGCTTTGGACATTGTAGCAATCAAAAGTTAGCTCAATTTAGCTATTATACAATGCATATATATTTCAAAACAACATAACATGTGACAAATATAGATAATTTATATTTTTCAATTGAGAAAATTAAAAAATAAAGTTAAAAATTTCAAAAGATATTACTATAGAAAATAATTGAAAGTCATGAATTTAGCATAAAATAAGTTAATAAGGACATAATCCAAGAAGAAAGTACTGTGTTTTAAGACACGTTTTAGAAAGAAACTTTGTAAAAATAGATGATGCACACGTAATATTATGACTGAAGTCTTAATAAGGGTAAAACCTTGATCATTTCCACAGGGCCATGAACAATCAATTACTATCAAGTTCAATTTTGTTACTTGTGGTTTATGTTTGTCTTTATATAAAACATATCGTATAACAGTGTCTGCCTTGATGACAATTTGTAGTCACTGAAAATGCACATGTATCAATATCTCTATCACTATCTCTGTATTTATATCTATTCAGGTTTCATATTTTATACCAAGAACCATATTAAGCAAAATGATGCACATGTGATTACAAAAATTTATTAACAGGAAAAGGCTTTACAAGCTTCAAAGAGACAGTCATACGCTATTATAACATTATTACATTATTATACTGAATAATATCTATGTGCCAGATATTGAGTATTCTATGGGTAATAAACCATGTAATCAATAAAGCAATGCTGTTGCACAGAATTATTATTGTTTGTTTAAATATTAGGAAACTAGGATACAGAGTATAAATAACTTGATAAAGCTCACAGAGTTAGTGTTAAAGCTAGAATTTACAGGGAAGTCTGACTGTGGAGTTAATATTCATAATTGCTATCCTCAAAGAATAAAAGAGTATGACTTCATGTGGTAGATGAAGAAAATTGAGTTTCATGATTTTTGCCTTAGTTGTTCCCAATGTTAAAAAAAACCCTTTCCTTAAAAATTAAAATTATGATGCTTTCCCACAATATCCAATTTTCCTTTGTCCTTGCCCTATTTCCTTCTCCTCTCCACCAGATATATAGATTATCAGTGTCACCACAGAACATACATCCTACATAGGTAAATCTAGTAGCTTGTTATAGCAAAGACTATGCTGTGTAGTAGAGAACAGTGTTTTTCCCAGCTAGAGGTGTTTTATTCCTCTTGCAAAAATGATACCTAAGAACTCTCCTTCCAGCCAAAAAATAAAATAAATATAAAATAAAATAAAATAAGTTTTCTTCTGATACTGAGTACTAAAAGTCTCAAAAATCTGAGCAAGAAGGATAACAGAACCTGAAACACTCAAACTCAACCCAAAAAGTGGGACAAGTGCAAACAATTGCATGGTTACCTATCTGTAATGGGTTGAGCTTAGCTTCAAATATTACAATATTTTGTGAGTCATTTAGCTATATCTTTACAAATATCTTCAAAAACATTATCTTTAGAAACCTTTCAAGGGAAAATAAAAGGTAAAATTAATCAAATGAAATAGATTTTTGAGTGTACCCCAACAATTGACTAAAGGAAAATTGGAGGAAAAATTTTGTCATACTGAGAAACAAACAACTAAAGGAGTTCAATCAAAGCTAAAAGTTGTATATGCAAACGTATATTTAAATCTGTATCTATCTATATACTGAACTTATAAACCTTAAGAAATAAAAATCAAAATATTATGTAAAATGTGCAAAAGTAAACTAATATTTTATTTTTCTATGACTTAAATAATGACTTTAAGTATTATGATATAAAGTGCCCCCAAAGAACAAAAAGTAATATTTCACATCATGAAGGAATTAAATGTTTCTTATTGTTGTCTAATGAAGTAAATATTCATATCTAGATGCACGGAGAATACTATTTTTTTCTTTAGATACCCATGGTTCATACATAGTAGGGAAATTAGGATGACAATAAATGCATATTATAGTGTGCACCATAACAACATTATGCACCATAATTTAACTACATATTTGGATTGTTGTAGATAATAGACAAATATATAAAATAATAATATAAAATTCAGAGAGTGAATGTTTCCATTATCAAAGCATTGATATATTTTCTGACATACTTTGCTCATGTAAACAACTTCAAAATAAGGAAAAAAAGTTATTATTCAGGTTCTTAGTTAGACTTTTATTACTTGCTGCTTTGTTAAAGGTTCCAGCTCTTTATGATTTTATAATGCTTTCAATAGACTCATAATAACGATTGTATTCACTAAGACGTGTTCACACACTTTTGCTGAATGCCAGAAAAATGGCTAGATATCTTTAGCCACTGAGAGAAAACTCTCTTTATGTCATTCATCAGAAGCATAGGAAGTATAAGCAAGAAACAATTTGCAGTTCATTTAACAATAGATCTTCAAAATGGAATATCTAGGGCTTATGAGACAATATGTTATTTCTTCACCTAGCATGACTCATTTTGATATGGATTTTGTGTCTGTGGAGAGCTAATGAGCAAATCTGCATCTACATTTGGAAATAAATGTAATGGACAATCAATAATAGTACTCCAATATTATGGCCTAACAACAGTAAGCTGAATTGGTTTGTAAAGGTGTTCGTTATTCACGTGCTTCATAATTTTATGAACACATATTAATAAATGTATGGATGTATGTGTGTATTTGTGTGTGTATTTGTATGTGTGTGTATAGATATAGATATACACAAACCTGAAAAGAGATGTGGAGGTATGGATAATAGTAACATAATGTATATAGTGTATACAATTCCCTTTGTACAGATTCCCTTATTTTATTGGTATTGGACTGCTTGTTTATCATTACTGGGGATTTTCAACAAGAATGCTTTTTGTATAACCTGCTACATTGTCTTTTCAGCTGACAAATTGAAATATAGGAAGAGAAATAAAGATATACAGCTTTATATGTTAAACATTAACTAAAATTAAAAAATATATATATTGACCTCCTGACCCAAGTGATCCTCCTGCCTTGGCCTCCCAGAGTGCTAGGATTATAGGCATGAGCCACCATGGCTGGCCTTAGGAAAATCACCAAGAAAAAATCAAACAACCCTATCAAAAAGTGGGCAAAGGACATGAACAGAAACTTTTCAAAAGAACACAAACTAATGGCCAACAAACTTATGAAAAAATGCTCAACATCTCTAATCATCAAGAAAATGCAAATCAAAACCACAATGAGATATCACTTATCACCTGTGAGAATGGCCTTTATCAAAAAGTCTCAAAAAAATAAATGTTGGCATGGATGCGGAGAGATAGGAACACTCCTACACTGCTGGTGGGACTGCAAACTAGTGCTGCCTCTGTGGAAAGTAATATGGAGATACCTCAAAGAGCTACAAGTAAATGAAGATTACTTTTAATGAGTTTTCCATATGATTAAAGATACAAGACATGAAAATAGAAAGTGATAAATTACTATGGGAAAGTATACTTCATCACATGTAAAATGACCAAATATAAAAATAGCATTGATAGTTATATAAAAACTATGAATATTAAAAATAATATAAACCTAAAAGTGTAATAACTTGACACTGCCTCCTGGTAGAAGACAGTTTTTGCAAATACTCCTCTAGAATTTTTTAACCTGAGAGGATTAGATTGATTCCAAATACTGAGCAGGAACAGCAGTCATCTCACTCTTTCAGGATCCCCAGGTGGAGTGAGCGATGGAAAAGTTCAACAGACACATTCAGCAGTTCTCAAGGGTGTGCTTAAGTCAATACTGACAAATGTTCCCTCCCTTACTCTTACTTCCCAGGAGCCTAGCAGATCCCAAGCACATTTGAAGAAAGTTGAAAGTCCTTTCTTACCAGTTTTCAGCATAGGTGGATTTAGCTTGGACTGAAGGAGATTATACTCTTCATAGCCAGAAGGACATCCAGAGAGTATCTCCAAAAAAAGAGTTACCCAGATTTATGTTGTAAAATCTCAATTTATTAAATAAATATCATTCTCTGAAAAACAAGTTTTTGTATTTTTAGTGATCTTGCTTCAAGTTTACAATTACAAGTCACAGATAATGAATTTTAAATCTTGAAAATTAAAAATAAAGTTAAAGTGGTTTTCATATACTAAAATATAAGGCAAGAACCAAGCAAACAGATGAAATAAACAGTAGGCATATAGAAGTTGAAAATTTTTATTTGATTAGTCTAAGTAATGCCATCTGACATCCAGTCATGAAATTTTAGTACATTATACTTACTTGATATATCCGTGTAAAATGTATCGGTAAAGTAAGGCAATAACGTATTGAACCATGATGTTTTCTTCACTATTTTGTCAATTTTATAGCATTTTGGATGATACCTACTTTTCTTCTCCAGAGATTAAGCCCAGCAAGGCGAAATGTCTCACATGGCAACTCCCTGTTAAAAATATGCTTAGGAAAATAGGTTCATGTCTTGTCATAGATCAGCTGTAGAAAGAGGAAAAAAATGAAACTCCTGTATAGTTATACAGTCAATAGTAAACCATATCATCTTAGGCAATGGTTCCAATCTGATTCTAGTCATTAAAAGATGCTTAACCATCAATATCACCTTTTGCAACTCCAGTTAAATATCAAAGTTGTAAACAAGAATGTGAAAATGTATGTTTTTTTCAGTATTGTGTTGATTATTTTCCTTACACTTAGTAGTAGAAATTGAATAGATGGTATATTATATCTTAGGAGTAATTTTAATTATATGGTTTCTGTTGTATGCTGAAATAATACAGTGAATTTCTTTAGGATATAAGGGTTATTTTAAGGATTTCATAATGCCCAATTCTAGATTATAATAATTCCACACTTCTTAGAAAATATATCTGCTATAATTCACTTGAATCTTTATTTCCAACTTTATAAAATAAGGTCTTTACCTGATATTTGAGGCTGATTGACATTTTGTTTCACCTTTATTCTCCAAACACAATTTTCAATATTCTATTCCATAATCCCATCAGTGAAAGAATCAAATAATATTAAAAAATATTGAGCTTGCTATAATTTTCCAATTAATAGAGGATATGGTTATTATAGGAATTATATGTATGATTCATGGTATCTTCTCTTTAGCTTCATGTATGATCCTAACAATCCATAAAAGACTAATTAATTCAGAAGTTACTTTCAAGAAACTTGCAACATTTTTACTTCCTAACTAAATCCCACCCACCAAACCTGTAATTATCTGCATTACCTCCCTGGATTTTAGTTTTAATTTGATATGATTCTTTTATGGCATTTAAATACCACTAAACTTACTTGCTCACATATCCATGTCTCAATAGGCTCTGAACTCCTCGAGATTTATACTTCTTTTATATCCAGTATTATACTGCATTTTGCAAATTTCCAATAAAATTAATTTCCCTTTCCTATTTCCATACTCAGGTAGTATTTTAGGGAACACTTATATGTACATTGTTATTGGAGATGGAAATTAGTACAAACTTTGTGAAATGCAGTATGGATATTTCTCAAAGAACTAAATGTAGACTTACCATTCGATCCAGCAATCCTACTCCTAGGTATCCACTCAAAAGAAAATAAATCATTATACCAAAAGACACCTGCACCCAAATGCTTATCATAGCACAATTCAAAATTGCAAAGATACGGAATCAACTTAAGTGTCCATCAACCTAATGAGTGGATAAAGAAAATGTGTGTGGGGGGGTATGTATGTGTGTGTGTATGTATTGTACACACACACACACACACACACACAAACCCACCATAGAATAGTACTCAGTCGTAAAAAATAATGAAATAATTTTTTTTACAGAAAATTGGGTGAAAATGGAGACCAATATCCTAAGTGAAATATCTCAGGAATGGAAAAACATATTCTCACTTATAAGTGGGAGCTAAACAATGGGTATATATGGTCATAAAGTAATATAATGGACATTGGAAACTATGAAAATGGGAGAGTGAGAGGGGGTGAGGGATCAAAAATTAATTAGCGGGTACAATGTACACTATTTTGGTGACATGTACACTGAAAGCCGTGACTTCACTATTATACAATTAACCTATGTAACAAAAAACATTTGTACCCCCTAAATCTATTGAAATAAGATTGAAAAAAAAACCTATTGAAAGAAAAAAATGTTATTTAAAATGAGAATATTAATAGCCACATATTTTCTACAGGTTTTGCATAAATATACACCATTAGTAGCCTCACATATAATTTTTAGCTTAAGCTACCGTCTATCTACTAATTCTTGGTCTGTCAGAAGCATTTTACAGGAATGCATATTTGAAATGTTTGTATTAAATGGGCAAAAATGAATGTCCTCAGAGGGAAAGAAGGAAAACTAATGAAGGACAAAATTCATCAGAGCTCATTTTCTGGCTACATGTAGTTTCTTCTGAAAGCAGCTTAGAGAAAGGGTTACTGACCCTTTGTACACTGTAGCCAGTTACATTCTTAAAACACAAGTTTGACCATGTTTGTCCCCAGATAAAACCTACCAGTTAGGAAATCTTCTTGAAGTAAAAAAAGTTCAATAAAATTATATATATATATATACATATATATATATATATAAAATGTATGTAGAACACGTATCCAGCTGGCTCACTGTAAATTAGATTTTTAGAAAAAAATACCAAAAAAAAAATATGCTTAGAATAGAGGAAAATGCCAAAGAAATAATATAAGATAATTACAAAGAAACAAACGACCAAATTTTATAGATTAAAAGGAACCAATGAGTTCATAGAACACAAAGACACACACACAACTACATATACAAAACTCTAAACATATATATCATGGCATTTCAATACACAAGTATAGAGATGATTATAAAATCTGTGAGGAAAACATAAAAAATTATCCACCACAAAACAGGTTATTACAAAGCTAAATAGTAACTAGCCTTGGATTAGACATCTTAACAACACTGGTTGCTACAAAGTAGAAAAAAAAAATCATAAAAGCTATATTTAATATGGAATTTAAAATTCAACTAAAATAATTATAAAATTAAACTAAATTATTGAACAATAATGAGGACAATATGAAGACATTATATAAGAATGTCCTCAAATTCTCAAACTTTCACAGTCTGTTTCTTGGCATGATGCGAGAAGTATGTTTAAACAAAATAAGAGTATCTTTATGGAACTGAGGACATATAAAGTTCAAATTAGGAAAGCAGTGAAATGATGTCCCATGGATACTTGTCGGCTCCCTCTAGTAAGAATTCAGTTAAGATGATATTAGGATTTTCAGTGGAAATGTTTCCAAAGGAAAAGGGCATTCTAAAGATTCAGAATTTGAGATAACTCAACAAGGTTTTAAAAATATGACAAAATCTAATTCGCTGCAAAAGACATCATTACATTCTTTCTTTGCAAGAACTGGAAACCATTATTCTAAATAAAGTAACCCAGGAACAAACAATCAAATACCACTTGTTCTCACTTTTATAAGTGACAGCTAAGCAATGGGGAAAGATGATCATACTTGATCAAGTCATCAAGATGACTTGATGTACATTGGAGACTCAAAAAGGGGAGGGTGGGAATGTGACATGAGATGAAAAATGACCTATTGGGTACAATGTGCAATATTCAGGTGACAGGTATATTAAAAGCCTAGACTTCTCCACTATGCAAGTCATATAACAAAATCCCACTTGTACCCACCAAATCTATTTAATTTTTTAAATGAGGACAAAATAAGAAAATTTAATACATATTTTAAATTACTTTGCAATGATCAAATTTACATCAGGATAATACTCATCATTTTACTTTCAAATTTAAGATTCATTCTATAGGCTTCATAATATAAATAAGAAGAACAAAGAATATTTCATAGAATCTAAAAGTTTATCAATTGTAAGATACATCATTACATGTACCACAAAGAACACTAGCAGAAAAAGTGTGATTCACAAGCAATAGTGAAAGAATTCATATTAGAATTGACAAAAGAATATAAATTCTAACAATGACTACTACTTATTACGAACTTACTATTTTCAATTTCCTCTAAGTTTTTTTTTGTAATTCATTAATTCATTTAATTCTTAGAGCTATTCTATAGCAATGTTTTATTGTTACTGTTTTTTCACAAATAAGGGAAGAGAGACAAAAAGAGTTGAGCTAACCTACCAGGTTAGGAATTCTATAAATTTGTAGAGCTATTATTCAAATCGGCAAATTTATGGTTACTAAGACAAGACCAGGTAGTATGCTGATACAAAATACAAATGTGAATATACTTTTTACATTTGAGAAGAAGATAAGACTCCAAATTAATCATATATCTATCCTGCAATATGTGTTCACTTGGTATAGTGAATTCTGTTCTAATAAGCTAAATTTGTATTTATTATAATAGACAGAATATATATAATGGTTTAAGCATATTATTCAGTAAAATGGAGACAATGAAAAAGAAACATGAAGGATAAAATAATTATTTTTTTCCTCCAGAGCAGAAATGAAATAGATGGAATAGAATATAATTGATTTTCACTGTGGAGCTATTTATTACATTTTTCTTAATATTATTTGGTACTAATTCCATAAAAACTAAAACATATGCATCTTTTAAGTGTAAACATAAATGTTACATTTCAAAACAGTCTCAAAATCTTGTAGTGGCTTTATTTATCATCAAAACTTAATAGAAATATCTAGTTTTTTATCCCTTGATTCTTACTATATTAGCTCTCAACCTTCATCATTTTGTTAATGCTAACCCAAAGTTCTAGTGAACAAATTTTTAAATGTGATAGTCCTTTGGTAAGAATTGATTATAATAATATCAGCTCCATCTTTCCACTCAAGAAATTTCAACTCTTCTATACCTCTTTTCTCCTAGTATCACCTTCTCATGGAAATTTCTCACCTTAGGTCTTGTTAAAATTATTTTATAATAGATTATTTCTTTGATTTGGGGGATTTTTATTTAGCTCTAATCTTCATTTTATTTTTATTTGGCTCTTAAACTTTCTCTCATTCTCAGTTTATGTTCTTTTCTCAAGGTTGCCTTTCATGGGTGGATATAACTTGTGCTTTACCTTGTAATGGAGCTTGACATACTCTTTATAGCTCAGTTGTAAGCCTGTCATAAGTAGGACCAAATGAAAAGAAATTATAAGTCAAGTTCTGTAGTTAATATGTTTTAAAGTACTAGTACTGTAGGTAACTTACAGGAAGATTTCAAGATGTAAGAAAAGTTTTTAAGAGATAAAGATATATATGATAATGTATACCTATCTTATCAGAAATGCAGTTGTTAATTTATTTCTGGTGGAAGGAATGCCATTGTATTGCTCAGATGTTATTTGGGCCTTTATTTTCTTTTTTTAAAAAAGACTTGCTTGTTCTGCACAGCAAAGAAAACAATCAACAGAGTGAGGAAACAATCATTAGAACTGGATAAAATATTTGCAGACTATCTGACAAGGGATTAACATCAAGAAAATATAAGGAACACCAAGAACTCAAAAGCATAAAACCCCAAATAATCTAATTAAAAAATTGGCAAATGAGCTGAATAGACATCTCTCAAAAGAAGACATATAAATGGCCAACAGGTATATCAAAAAAAGCTCAACATAATCATCAGGGAAATGCAAATTAAAATCACAATGAGGTTTCATCTCTCCCCAGTAGAATGGCTATCATCAAAAAGACCAAACAAACAAACAAGTAAATAAAATGCTTGCAAGAATACCAAAAAAAAGGGGGAACTGTGTATTTTTTTTGTTTGTTTTAGAGATGGAGTATTTCTGTTGTCCAGGCTAGTGTGCAGTGCTGCAATCATAGCTCATTACAGCCTTGAATTCCTTGATTCAAGCTATCCTCCTGCCTCAGCCTCCTGAGTAGCTAGGTTTATAGGCACATGCCATCATAGCCAGCTAGAAAAAGAAACGCTCATACACCATTGGGGATGTAAATTAGTATAGCCATTACGGAGGTTTCTCAAAATTAAACGTAAAACTACCACATGATCCAGCAACTCCACTACTGGGTATATATACACCACAAAAAGGAAATCATTATGTCAAAGAGATATCTGCACTCTCCTGTTTATTGGAGCACTGTTCACAATAGTCAAGATATGAAATCAACATAAGTGACTATCAATAGTTGAATGGATTTTTTTAAAAATGTGGTATGTGTATACAATGGAATACTGTTCAGCTTACAAAATAAGAAAATCCTGTCATTCATGACAACATGAAGAAGTTTGGAGGACATTATGTTAAGTGAAATAAACCAGGCACAGAAGACAAATACTATAACACATGTTCTTACCCACGCGTGAAAGCTAATAATCTCATAGAAGTAGAAAGTATAATAGTGGCTCCTAGAGTCTGGGAAGGTGGGGGAGGTAGCCAGAGGTTGATTAACAGATACAAAATTACAGCTATAAGGGAAGAATAAGTTCTAGTGCTTTATAGTATTGTAGGGTGACTAATTAAAAACAATTTATTGTATGTTTTCAAATAGGTAGAATAGAGGATTTTGAATGTTCCCAATACAAAAAAAAAAGAAATGAAATGTCTGAAGTGATGGATATGCTAATTATCATGGCTTTATCATTACACATTATATACATGTATCAAAATATCACATTATAGCCCATAAATATGTACAACTATTTGTCAATTAAAATAATATAAACAAAAGTTTTTAAATCATTTGCTTAAAATACTGCTAAATATATAAACTGCAGACTTTAAAGTGTACCAAATGAGCACATTATTTCCAGTTTTATAATTCCATTTCAAACTTCTTAAATCAACTTAAGAGAAAATATTACATTTTGTCCAATCAACAAGTACAATTTGACACCTGTCAGCTCTTAAAGAAACTATGAATGTCTGACATGAAGACAAGTGAGGTACTTTTCTTGAAACTGAATGCACCATATGTGGTCATCATTCTTTACTTCTCTTACCAACTGATTTGTTTATGTTTAAAGTAGATACTTCTGAATCTGCTTTGTTAGAAGTACTTTAAAGAATATATCAAACAAGAAAAGTAACTTTAGAGTGTAAATAAGTAGCAAATACTGCTGTGTTTTCTGGCAAAAAATAAAAAAAAACACATCTCTTTACTTCTTGCATTTGGTTTATCTTAAGTATAAGAAAAAAAATAAGCAAGAAAAACATGGAAAATGTCCTTTAGTTTTAAGTAAAATGAAATGTATCATAAGGTACTTAAAAATAAAATTTTTTAGTTGCTTTATTTCGTGAGATCTAACTGTCCCACTTTGGCTAGGTGGACAACAAAAATTAGAAATTGTTTATTATTCTCTCAGCCAAGGAAAATTATGACTTGTGCATTCTAAATAACAATAGGGCCTTTTCTATTTATTTATATAATATAGCAGCAAAATAAAAGTTTCTTTTGATGAAAGAAAAGTTCTACTAATTTAGTAAAAGTTTCCATATTTCTCTATAAATCATTAAGTACTCAAAAACATTGAGAGATATAAATATGAACGTGGAAATTAAGCTATAGAAACTCATGACTTAATTCTTTAATTCATTAATTGGTGGGACTTAACTTATATCTTGAACCATGTCCAGTAAACATATGGAACTGTTATACAGCTGTTTTTTTTTAAATACCAACTTTAACTTTCAACCTGTAATATAGTAGTTACATTGCTTACTTGCTTTTTATAGGTTATAGGTTTTAGTATTTATAGTCTATAGGCTATAGTTTAGTATAAAGGATGACATGATGGAACCCATACTTCACGTAACAGAAAAATCTCTGAAATTTCAAATATCCGTGAAGCCATCCACGACTGTAGTCTCTGGATTAGTCGATTGGCCTGTATCCCACACAATAGGAGGGTCTTCCAAAGACATTTTATATTTTGCTGTATCAAGCGATGTTTCCCACTAATACTGAAAGAGTATTTTTCTCTCATTGCTCACATCTAATTGAACATATTTTCAGTTTATGTTGTGAAGTAATTTGTAAACCATTTCTTACTTTTTATCATTTTTATTTATATATAAAGTAATATACACAACAATATAGGAAGAACTATGTGACAGAAAAGTTCTGATTTTAATATTAGATATGGTATTAATTCCGTGTGTGACTTTGTCAAACTCATGGCACTTCTCTAGGATTCACTTATGTATCGAGCTTTAAAAGCTCTTTCAGATCTAAAGCTAAAATATTGCTTAGTATTAGAAACAAATGTTTCTTCCAAAAGTTTTACTCAACTACTTTTATAAAACTGATTTCAAATCTTTTAAAAAAAGTATGATATAAAAATTATTTTAAGAACAGAAAAATATGACATAAATCATATTATAAAGAAATTTCACTTGTAATTGATCAGCACTTAAGATTATATTACTAAAATGCTACACATTCAATAAAGGGCTATTAACTAGGAATCTATATAGAACTAAGGAAAACCAGCAAGAAAAAAAAATCAAACAACTCCATTAAAAAGTGGGCAAAGGACATGAACAAAAACTTTTCAAAAGAAGACAAACTAATGGCCAAGAAATATATTGCTCAACATCTCTAATCATCAGGGAAATGCAAATGAAAACCACAATGACATATTACTTAACTCCAGGGAGTATAGCTTTTATCAAAAAGTCCAAAAACAACAAATGTTGGCGTGAATGTGGAGAGATAGGAACACTTACACACTTCTGGTGGGACTGCAAATTAGTACAACATCTATGGAAAGCAAAATGGAGGAACCTCAAAGAACTAAAAGTAGAACTACCATTTGATCCAGCAACCCCACTATTGGGTATTTTCCTAAAGGAAAAAAAAAAAAAGACTTTCATCAGAAAGACACCTGCAGTCAAATATTTATTACAGCAAAATTCACAATTGAAAAGATGTAGAATCAACCCAAGTGCCCATCAATACATGAGTGGATTAATAAAATGTGGTATATGTATACCATGGAGTACTATTCAGACCTAAAAATCAATGGAGAACTAATACTGATTGTATTATACTAAATGGAGCTGGAGCCCATTCTTCGAAGTGAAATATCACA